>BTHU01000006.1:57340854-57598354 GCA_036184795.1 Tokudaia tokunoshimensis
GCGTATCTAAATTATTAATAGGTTGCATTTTCTCATATCTTGAAAACTTAAAACTACCATTGCAATAACCTGTGTTTCTGTCAGTCACACAATGTAGTTTTAGAGCCCATGCAACCATGAAAGTATTTCCAGTACATCATTAAATTGTTCGAATACAATCTTTTTCAGAATTCAGAAAAATCACGAGTCAGAACACAAAGCCCTATGCTCCTCCTACATATTTAAGCCACTTCTTTCCCATTATAAAGAAAACTTCCTCTGGAAATGATAGATGACTGATGGACGGATAGAGATCCTAAGACTGGGGTTTAATTCTCTTGTGGTTTAGTTAACTCAAGTCATAATACAGCTTAATCCCTTTCTCCCTATCTGGGGAATGTTTTGTCTCATTTCAAAGTCTGACCTCATGTGGATTCCTCTCCATTCTCTTCATTATTTTGGCTGGCATTCACTGGAGGGTTTCTAATCCATTTTGCCTTTTCTGGGCTGTGTTGACAGATTCCTACAGGTGTGGATGCAGCTGGAGCCAGACGGAGACAAACGACAGCTCTGCCTTGTGGATCACTGGAGTCACAAGAGTTAGCATTTCTTGACCCTTTGGTCATGAGAGCAAACTGAGCAGATTTCTTAGAAAAATGTCTATGAAATCCCTGGCATTGATCGTAATTGAAGATTTAAATAAGCTTCAAAACTCAGGTTTTTGTGTGTTTTATCAAATATATCGTCACCAGTCATTTCTTAAATTTCTTTGGAAGTATCTGGTGAGTTCTCCTTCACTGGTCAGCAGAGTGTAGAGCTAACCGTGTACTTGTTACCTGCTTTTGAGAATGAACCAGCGGTTCTCAACCCTTTTGGGGGGGGAGGGGTCAAAGGACTCTTTTACAGTGGTCCTCTAAGACCACCGGAAAACAGATATTTACATTATGATTCATAACAGTAGCAAAATTGTAATTATGAAGTAGCATCAAAAATAATTTTATGGTGGGTGGTCACCAAAACATGAGGAACTGTATTAATGGGGCTCAGCATTAGGAAGGTTAAGAACCTCCTGGAGTGGGTCTTCCAAGATTAAATGAGTAGGTGAGTACTACCCTCATTTCTTGTGAAGTCTTACTGTAAGATTGATCTGTAAAGCAATAGAAGGGGAGAGATGGTCTATGACTCAAACCTTACTGTCAGTGTCTCAACTCACATCATTGTTCCATTGCTCTCAGACACTGAATTTTATACTTAGGTTTTGGTTGTTCTTTCATTTCGGATCTTCTCCCGTATTCTCTAATTGAAGTTCTAGGAATAGTTCAAGAGGCCCAGTGCCTCCTGGAGGCTGAAGTGGAAAGATACGTTGTATACATTGGAATAGTGCCTCCTAATCTGATGATGGAATACAGAAGAGGTTGGAAACTAGTAAATTAGATCATATAGCTCTTTGGGTTCTGGGTGTATTATTTTGTTGTCACTAAGTAGTTAATACTGCAAATATGACACAGTTAAAGTAGAAATAGGGGCATTTGGGTTTTATTTATTCTGTGTTTTGTTTTCTGAGCCACAATATAAATTCTATTTAGCTCTGTTTCCCATTTTTTGATAGGGTTATTTGATTCTCTGGAGTCTAACTTCTTGAGTTTTTTGTATATGTTGGATATTAGCCCTCTATCGGATGTAGGGTTGGTAAAGATCTTTTCCCAGTCTGTTGGTTGCCATTCTGTCCTATTGACAGTGCCCTTTGCCTTACAGAAGCTTTGTAATTTTATGGGGTCCCATTTGTTGATCTTAGAGCATAAGCAATTGGTGTTCTGTTCAGGAAATAGTCCTCTGTGCCCAAGACATTTCCCCACTTTCTCTTCTATTAGATTCAGGTTGTCTGGTTTTATGTGGAGGTGGTATAACCACTCTGGAAATCAGTCTGACTGTTCCTCAGAAAATTGGATACAGTGCTACCTGAGGACACAGCTATACCACTCCTGGGCATATACCTAGAAGATGCTCCAACATGTAATAAGGACACATGCTCCACTATGTTCATAGCAGCCTTATTTATAATAGCCAGAAGCTGGAAACAACCCAGATGCCCCTCAACAGAGGAATGGATACTGAAAATGTGGTACATTTAAGCAATGGAATACTACTCAGCTATTAAAAACAATGACTTCATGAAATTTGCAGGCAAATGGATGGAACTTGAAAATATCATCCAGAGTGAGGTAATTCAATCACAAAAGAACACATATGCTATGCACTTACTGATAAGTGGATATAAGCCCAAAAGCTCAGAATACCCAAGATACAATTCACAGACCATATGAAGCCCAAGAAGAAGGAAAACCAAAGTGTGCGTTCTTCAGTGCTTCATAGAAGGGGGAACAAAATATTCACAAGAGGAAATATGGAGCCAAAGTGTGGAGCAGAGACTGAAGGAAAGGCCATCCAGAGACTGTCCCACCTGGGGATCTATTCCATATACAGTTGCCAAACCAGGATGCTGTTATGGATGCCGGGAAGTGCTTGCTGACTGTAGCCTGTTATGACTGTCTCCTGAGAGGCTCTGCCAGAGCCTGACAAATACAGAGGCGGATGCTCACAGCCAACCACTGGACTAAGCTCTGGGGTCCCCGATGGAGGAGTTGGAGAAGGGACTGAAGGAGCTGAGGTGTTTGCAGCCCCATGGAGGGAGCAATAGGCCAGACCCCCAGAGCTCCTGGGGACTGGGCCACCGACCAAAGAGTCCACATGGAGGGATCCATGGCTCCGGCTGCATATGTGGCAGAGGATGGCCTTGTTGGACATCAGTGGGCCTGAGGGGCTTCAATGCCCCAGTGTAGTGGAATGCCAGGACGGGAAGGCAGGTGTGTGTATGGGGGGGGTGGGGCAATGGGATAGGGAATTTCCAAAGGGGAGAACTTGAAAGGGGAAAACAGTTGAAATGTAAATAAAGAAAATATCCAATTAAAAAAAATAAAAAGGCAAAGCAGAAGGGAAAAAAAAATAAATGGGCTGGCTCATCCAGAAGGTGGAGGACCAGGAACCTGCCCTTCAGCTCATCTCCTGTCCATCTCCATGCTGTCTTAGCTGCCTCAGTGTCTCTGTCAGGATGCAAGTCACACAGCAGGGACAGTCTGAGGAAAAGACAGTCATGATGCTGTTCCTTGTTCTGTGAAGTCTTCCCATATATCCTCCCAGATATTGGAACTTCACTTTCCAATATCACTTTATGTGTTATAATTTTCTAAGGAAAGAGAATATTGTCAGACAGGCAGACAAAGCATCACATCATAAATGTGACTTTTAGAAGCCACTGAGGCCTATAACCCACCAAGTATCCAGTACATCCCACTCCTTCCCTCCCAGAATGCACAGCTTCCTGTTTGTCAAACACACATATCCGCATGATTCACTTTATATCCTCAGCTTAAAGAAAGAAAGTTGAAATGACAGGTTCTGACAGGTTCTTCCCTGCTAGGTACAACTCTCACTGGTCATTCATTTTGCTAGAATGGGGACTTATTTCATATGCCAAACATCTATGAATTGAGCTTTACAAAGGAGAGATTGCTCACGACACAGCTTTAAGTGACGTGGCAGCCAAAGATGAATATAAGATCTACTTTCTTCCTACACCACTTTCTGTAAACCTTTCCATCAGACTTCCTAAATCCACCTAAACTGACTGGTTATTATGCAATAGGCCAGTTTCCTGCTTTCAAAAACAGTCTGAATGTAAATTATTCTCTCCATTTCCTGTAATTAATCTAGCTGTTAGATTGTCTGATTAGTGCACTTCATATTCTGGTTTAAATCATTTGACTTTCTGAAGGTAATTTTGTCAAAATTAAAATGTAGGTTTGTACTATAGTTTTCAAAGACTCCTGGTGTTTGACACAAATACAAACAGTCAAAATTTAAAGTTGTGTCAAGCCTTCTTACAGTCAAGGGGAGGTCACCAATAGTTTTCGGACCAGGTAATAACATGGTTAAATTTGTGCTTGTGGTGACAGATCATCTGTGGCCCAGATGCTCAGAGGCAAGGATGCCAGCCCCAAGACTGGCTTAAGAAGACTGGGAGAAACTCAGCTAATTGCGCTATTTGGGAAAGGCATTGTGCCCTACTTTTTCTCATGATTTAGCATATTTTCTGAATTTCTACACTGAATATTTTTCTTTTCTCTTAATAAACACATACATGCACACAAACATTTATATACACCCATATATAAAATGAACACACATACACCATACACACACACACACACACACAAGATGAAATGCTCAATTTGGCCTAAAAAAAGGCATGATGGAAGACAGAGAACTCTGGAAGCTTCATCCTGACAACATGCATGATTCTCCAGCAATGAGAAAATGCCTGACTTTCCCACATGTTATTAGTGATTAATTACAGAAATAGCAGTTTCTGGTCACCCTCTCCTGGAGTAAACTGACACCTCAGAAATCTTATGCAGAGATATTTCTGGAGCCTGTCAGTTGCTCTGCATTCATTTGATCAAAGTAATTTACCACAGAAAGTAATGTGTCTAGTGCCTTAGTTATTTATTTTGATTCCAGGAATCAAACCTGATCTCCTATGAGACAAACACATACGGAGAATGCTCCAACTCCGTATCTAGTAACTTCTATACAAAGAATCTAAGGAGCTGGGAAAGAACTCCACTTCTTACAGGGAAATCGAATGGGATGGGATGGCAGATATCTCCAAATACATATTTAGCCTAGTATGGTACTGCTGTATCCCATAGAGCATTGAGATTCACACATTCTTTTTTAAAAGGTTTATTTTATTCTTATTTATATGTATATGTGCCCATCATATATGTTCATGTGTCTATGCACTTGCTCGAGTGTGTAGGTGCGTACCTGTGTATGCCTGCGTGTGTGTGTGTGTGTGTGTGTGTGTGTGTGTGTGTGTGTGTGTGTGTGCATGAGCATGTGTGTGAAGGGGTTTGGGTATACATGTGTATGTGTTGATGCCTGTAGAGACCAGAAGACAGCATCAGATCACAGGTTGCTGAAGTTACAAGCTGTCGTGAATTGCTAGACCTGGGTGTTGGGAGCTGAACATAGATTCTCTGGAGGGTCAATGAATACTAATCCCTCTGAGCCATCTCTCCATCCCAGGATTTATGCATCCCATGCTAATTCTGAGCCTGAAGCATGTTTAGCACAGAAGTTCTAGATTCAAAAGTAGAACATGGAAGATGTTGGTTTTCACACTTGATGTTGACTCAGTGAGCAGAAACAAGAGGACAGGCTTTTCTTCCCTGAGCTCATCTCTAGGAATTCATGCTCTGATGCTACTGTATGCTGAGTGTCTAAAGGTGTGTGGGAACCCTTCCTTGTACAGAATGAGTGTATGAGATGACGGGAATACTCCATGACTGAAGGCAATACTCTGGGAGTAAAAGGAGGATTGAATGCACTCAAGGGAAATGGTTGTGCTTTTAGACTGCATGATGGTTAATGAAACCGGCCACAAGTAAGAACAAAGAGACAGAGGACATCTGTCTTCTTAGAGGTGGGCCTAGACACAAACCGGCCAGAAAGCATCTGCCTGGTAAGTTGCTGGAGCTCAGAACGGGCTCTGCTTCTCCTCATGGGGATTGCTGAACTAAATGGGTGGGCAGCGAACATCACTATGCATACACCATGCTGGCTGCTGATCAACTCAGAAAGCTCCAGCAACACAGCAGGCAAGGCATGACATTACGAGCCCAGTGTTTAAAATAGCACGTAGGAGCCCTCTACAAAGAGCAATTTCTTGTGTTTCCCAAATTTTGAAAATATTTGCTAGGAATTTAATAATTGAGTTGCAGATAATTTTTCTCTTGACTAATTAGTGCTAACTACACAGTAACACTCCATCTATCAAATGCTATAAGATGGGGTTGTGAACCACCAGGACAGCTCTCTCCTGCATCATTAATGTCCTTTAATACCAGAACTCCATTCTGAGTGGACATCTTCAAGCTCCTCCCACAAATTCTTCGGCTTCTTAAATACTAAGATTCTTAAAGTTTCTGTGAGACATGGATGGGTGTATATAATAACAACTGAAAATTTTTGATTTCTAAAGATTCAGAGGTGTCGCTCATTCTGTCCCCATGAAATCATGACATCTCAGTTGTCTGAGTGGCTAGCCATGTTTTCATTTGCTTTTCAATAAGCCAGTGGATGAATGGACACTCTGTTCTTGTGTTTAGGAATTTCCATCACCTGATACCTGCTGTCTCTGGATATGCTTACAATGCCAAGTAACTGTCTTTAGGGTCTTAAAATTCTTGTAACTAGAATTAAACTAGGCTTTTCCTTAAGCTGTAGATTCCTAATGAGAGAATATTCACCCTGACAATAGCTGGGAAGATTTATGTGTATTATATACACTCTTAGTTTTAATGCTTTC
This sequence comes from Tokudaia tokunoshimensis, assembly GCA_036184795.1. Lineage (NCBI taxonomy): Eukaryota > Metazoa > Chordata > Mammalia > Rodentia > Muridae > Tokudaia > Tokudaia tokunoshimensis. Next base: position 57,347,264 of record BTHU01000006.1, read on the forward strand.
ATCTTGATGGTAATTAATTTCCAGGGCTCTGCACCCTTGGCAAACTAGGTTCTCTGATGAATGCCCATGCACCTCTGTGGACTGCAGAGAGACAACAGCCTGATGGTGCCGCTAGTTGGCTTGTTTCCTTCTGTGTTATCACAGGGGCATGTGGAATTCTACAAGCCAAATGAAAGGATACAACTAAGTCATGGGAAGAAATATGGGAACTTCAATGTTCTTTTTACCAGACTCTCGAGAGAGTGCTGACAGAGGACAGCCTCGGAGCAGAGGAGACTGAAAAAACTGTGAGCCACAAGTGAAAGAGGATAAATGGAAGAATGTGGAGTGTTGATCATGGGTCATTGTGGCATTCACACACGGTGTGCCTTGGAAGTCCCTGAGGACACTGCTGTACCTTAGCTCAGCGTGATGATTCCAATTGGTGTTAGTCTCTCTGATGCTCTCAGCGCAAATTGCATCGAGTTAGCATCATTACCCTTGACAATTGTTTCTATGCAAGATGAGCCACTGTTCGGTAGACTTTTGCTTTAAAAAGATGTACAGATTTGCTTAAGATGAGCAGCGTATAAAACGCAAATGCACGCTGTTGACCATTCCTCAAAGGTCACCGACAGCTCAGGGTTGTAGAATAATTCGATTTGTCCACTATCAGGAAGAAGTCAAGGGTCTATCTAGCTCATTTGGTTGTTTTTGGTTTTGTTCGGTTTGGTGTTGAATATTTGGTAATTCAGTTTAGGAACCTAGCACAATAAATGGCACGTAGCAGGAACCTCACCACTTGGCATTATCACGACGACTGAAGAAGCAGCTGGTATGCACATTTAGTAGCCAGGGAGAGCTGTCTGGATTTTCCCACACGATTCTATCTGGTGTATGTCACTGTGTATGTAGTAACAGCGAATGTTCAATGTTATGTGCAAAGAAGGTCAAACTGGAAAATGACCTGTAGATTTTCTATAGAAGTGGGGTCACTTTGTAATCCACCTCACTCTAATTTAAAGTCCTAATTGGTACTTGCTTGCCCCATGTCCCCTTAGTGAGGCACACTTCATTTTAAAGAAAACCTGTTTTATAATGTTGGGGTCAGTCTAATTAAAGTCATCATTAGCAAACATGGTTAGAGAAAAAAAATGGAACAATGGGTCAGGTTATCTTTTCTATCCTTTCCAGTCTTCCTCTTCTTCCAGCCCTCTCTGGATTATATTTGTAAGAGTGCTGTACTCTTATTTTCAAAACAGCACGTAAAGGGGTGGGAAATATTTCTCAAATCACGGGAATTGGAGCCAACTCTGTTGTGTATATCTGCCCACTACTGCCTACATACTGTGGAGATTGGTCAGAGGGGATAGCATGATACTGAAAGGTCAACTGTCTCTGGATTAGAAGCACTTTGGGTAAACACAAGGTTCAGAAAATGTAGCTGTCGAGGGCAACCTTTGGACTCTAGACGAGTCCTCTCACTTTGCTGAGTTGAAAGGCACTCTCCCCTGTGGCCTCTGGTAGTTCACTGATTCCTGGCTCCTCCAGATACCTGACTCTGCAACAAGAACACCTCTTGAGCCCTGGTTGCAAAGCAAAGCTCATCAATACCTCAGGAAATGAACTCAAGGTCAGTGTCCCAGGAACAGCGCTTGAGTGGGCATTGTTCAGACAGTCAGTTAGCCCCAGACCCTAATGCAATATCCTTCCAGACCTTGGGAGAAGAATAATGTTTCAGAACCTTTGTAAAACCCCACTTATCATATTTTCCCTCTTTGCATTCAGGTTCACTTGATTTTTACTATATAGAAAAGATTGTATTTCTTGCAATAAAAATGAATGATCTTTGAGGAATATTGAAAATAGTTGAGTTTTAAAATAATTAGAAAGTTCATGATTTATTGTTTGCTAGTACACTACCCTGAACAGAGTGGTAGAATCTTTGCAACCTACTTGTAAGAGTGTGTGTGTGAGTGTGTGTGTGTGTGTGTGTGTGTGTGTGTGTGATGAGTATTTGTGTGATGTGTGTGTGTAAGATATATGTGTGTGGTGTGTGTAGCTGTGGTATATGTATGTGTATGTGTGTTTCTGGTGTGTGTGTGGTATGTGAGTGAGTGCATATGTTTGAGCATGTGTGTGTGTGTTTTGTGTGTTTATGGTATGAGTGTATGTGTGTTCATGGTGTGAGTGTGGTGTGTGTGTGTGTGTGTGTGTGTATGTGTGGGGGGGCGTGTGTGTGTATATGTATTTATGTATGGTGTGTGGTGTGTGTGTAGTGTGTGTGTGTGTGTGTGTGTGTGTGTATGTGTGTTTGTAAAATGCATAGAGCATTCACACAGGCCATGTCTGCATGACTCTCTTTAATCATTTCAGCACGTAAGCTTTTGGAACAGGGTGTCTCACTGACCGCAGAGCTTGCTGTGTTGGCTAGAGTGACTGGCAAGCGTGCCTGCCCATCCACCTGTCTCTGCCTCCCTCCCCTGGGCTTTCATGCATGAGCTCCTATGCCCAGGCTTTTCTTAATTGGTTGCTGGGGAACCAAATAGGTCCGAGCTTTGTCCTCAACCTTAGAACTGACTGCTTTTACCAGTTTGTAAGATAAACCCCACAGAGTTTACATTATGCTCATTTTCTTGTTTTTCCCCTGTACTGAGGACCCATTTAATCAAGCAATCAAGTAGAACCTGAATTTATTAACTTTTCTTACATTGGCCATCAAATGGCCAATAAGACATAATGTAGTGAGGAAGGATTTATTTCATTTCATTGTATGAAAAGGTAGTCCATTGTGGCAAGGACGGCACAGTGGCCTGGGCATACTGGGCTGCTCACATTGTACCCTGAGTCAGGACAAAGAGTGAGCTGAAGGAAGGCCAGTGCACAGCTCACAGCCTCCTTCTTATTTGAGTCTCGGACCACAGCACATGAGATATGCCAGCCAGAGTCGAGATGATTTTCCCTCTTCTGTTGAATTCATCCTGAAATCAGCCCCATCTCTCCAGAATTCACATCCACGTGTGTCTCCTAGTGACTCTAAAGCCCAACCAAGTTGACAATGAAGATAAGCATCACAGAAACTTAGTGCTTTGTGCTAAACTGACAAGTTAAATTGGAATGAAGAGAATGGAACAAGAATTCAGTCTTGTCTCCAGGTCTGAAATCAGTTAAAGCATAACTTGCTTTCTGTGTGTGCCGTCCCTAAGAGTCACCAAACTAACTTTAAAGGCAGAAACTACGAGTTATTTTCATGTATATGTAATAAGGTATTGAGTCAATTTACTGCAGCTACTTTGATTGTTTTTCATTGCTTTCTTACTTTCTTGAAGTAATCTTAACCCTTTTCTTATGGGAGATGAAATTTTATGCACTAGATTTTTATTAGATTGAACCTTCAGAACCAAATTGAAGCTGTTATCAGTTGGTTGAACCTTGCCTCCTGAGTTAAGCATGAAGATAGGTCTCCACTTCTTCCTGTTCAGGGTGCCTGATGCTTTTCAGCTGCGCCTTTTCTTTCCCTTCATATTTTTATGTTTTTTGACCCAGTTGGCTTTTCTGTTTATTTTGTCAGTAATAACGTTTAGAACCTTTAAGTCTAACATGTGTTTTTTATTTCAAAGTCTCTTTCTAAAAACAAAAACTCTCACTTCATGTGCATGCTATGGAAGGTTGGTTGAAAACCTGGGGAAGATTCAGAATTAATAGAGTCCTAGAATGTCCCTGAAAAGGTTGGTGTTTTCTTGGGTAAACTAGTTATTCTGCAGAATGAGAAAGGTCAGCTTTTAAAAACAAAATTCATTATGGTGTTTGCAAAAAAAATATATTGCAGCTCAAACTTGTAGTTTGTACAATCTGGCCCTAAGCGAGGTTGCTGAATTATGCATGTGGAGGGGAAACTTGCTAACTGGTGCAAGCCACAGGGGACTGGGATCCTTGATGACTCTCAAGTCCGTGAATGAGAGTGAGTTACATAACTTCAAACAAGAGCTCTGTGGCCTGTCCATCTTCTCTTAGACTAATTCCAGCTTCCCTGTACCAGTTGACACTCTCACCAGGGAGCATCGGAGAAGACTCTACCTGCTTTCCCAACGGACACATCAGACACGGTGTATTCGTGCTTCTCTTCCCTTGTCAGTCTCAACGTTTTTATGGCAAAGTGTTCTTTTAAGCTTATAAACTGCTTAATTCAAAACGAGCACCAATTAATCCCAGGAAAGCACTGGTAAACTGGAAAGAATTACTTTTGTTAAACTAGTAATTTAATATCGTTTATTCCCTTTCAAAATGAGAGGGCAGTCTCACTATGATTCATTATCTTGTCAGCTCGAGATGTTGGTGGACGGGAAGGCAAGGCTGATGGTTATAGACAGGTTGATGCAAGCTGCAGAGTGAAAACAACTGGTGTGGCCACCAGTGTTTTAAATCAAGAAGATGTTTTCAGTGAAAATATTTCTAATGATTCACAGGAGAGTGCTGTCAGCCTTGACCACATCTGCTGAGAATCAGACTGCTGGTAGTCCCAGAGTCCTGAATTCTGTCAGGAATCAGTACTCGGACGTGAAACAAGGTCCCCATCAAATGACCATACTTTTCTGCTTTCTGACTTTAAAAGTAGTTCCCCAACTTGTAAAAATGTTAACAGTGCGTTTCTTTTATATCTGACAGTGTGCCTGTCTGACTTTAAACCAGGTTGCTTGAAATAATTGTGATGTGAAAGTAAATGTTTGATGTCAGCTTGTAAAATTCTGCCATGGTTTCAGCACAATTAGTAAGAGAAAATACTAAGAGGAGGTACTGAGTATGAGGAGGTGCTGAGTACTGACATGCTGAGTACTGACTAGGGATTGATGGAGAGAAATTAACAGAAAGGGTTATGAGGAAGGGAGCAGGTTTCCACATTGTATAATAGCCAGCAAGTGCTTGGTGCTAAACCAGCACAGCAGAAGCAGTAATCTATTCTAAGTTTTGTTTGCTTATATAGCTCTATCTGAAAGACCTTAGCGTTTTCTCTCCTATGTGCATGCACATCCATAGGACATGAAAGATGTATGTACACATACAGAGGACATGAAAGGAGGCAGGAGCTATAGGGGGAAAGAAGACACCTGAAGGAAGAGAACAATCAAAGAGAGGAATGGAGAAATCAACTAGTTTCTCTCGTGTACGAAATATAAGTTAAGTAAAATGTATATGTATATGCATACATATATGCATTCATATGTATGTATACATATATATATATAATTTTATAATGGATAGATATATATAAGTACATACATGAAAAGTAAAAGGGACCCACTATGGGGAACAAGGGGATCAGAAACAGAGGAGGGATGGATAAGCTAAGAGCCAGTCATATGAACAGATTACAATAAGTATATGTATAACATTAGGTCACAGCAAAATCCACTAGCTCACGTGCTAATTTGAAAAAGTGCATGTTTCCTGTCCAAATAAAAGGCACCTAAACATGTTATACATGAAACTTTTACTATGTATGGATGGTTTGTCATGGTGATAGTTTCAGTACATTAGTAGTCCATTACTATGACAGAATTAACTAATCCAGATATAAACTAGAAAACCAAGCCATCCCTCCTGTGAAACAGCAGTTATTGATTCATGAGAACCCTCAAAAACAGAGTGGATATTATTCCTTGGGCAGTTTGAGTGTTATTGTGCCCAAGATTAGAATGTAGTTACTTAAAGTATTATTAGTTCTCTTTCACCAATGCCTTCTTATAGATACATAGGTGCTGTGTATTATATTTTGTTTACATTGAAGCTAACTTCAGTTAACATCTGCCCTTTATGCTAAGTGATGGAGTTTTTCTTCCTAGACTGACACATTCCTTGTGTCAAAATCAAAAACATCCTGAAATTATTCATATGTACAAGTTGGCTTTGAAATTATACTTGAGGACACAGCTTATGTTTTCCTGTGTTGTCCTATAACTGTTTTAGAAAACTATGGAATAAAAATTCTTAGACACCAAAGATCTGAGTTCAAATGACATCCCCTATCTACTGACACAGACTTTTACATCTTGTTTGAGCACCATTTTTTGTTCCAGAAATCTGGGATGTCTCCCTTCCCTTTTTATGAAATCTATATTATCTCATGCTTAGTGTTTGATGTGTAGTATCTACTTAAGTGAGAGTCACTCCGGTGATAGAAGCCTCGCTACACAAGCATGAGGCTGTGAGCTTGATGCCCCCTCCCCTAGACTGTCCATCAAAAGCTCGATGTGGTGAACTTGTAATCCCAGCACAGGGGAAACAGGCACAGGTGGATCTTGGTGCTTGCTGGGTTGACTGTCTAGTTGAACCAGTGAGCTCCAGTTTCAATGAGAGGCCCTGTCTCAATACTTAAGATGAAGGGTCATCTAGAAAGAGACCTGATGTCAATTTCTGGTTTCCACATGCTGGTGTGCCCACATGTATATATAAACATACATATACACATATAAACATGTCATACATATAAACATACATATAAACATGTCACACACAGAGACACAACACACACACTATTACAACTGAAAATCTAACAACGTATCAGAAAACGTAAATGTAAATTATTTAGTTGTGCTCACAAATGTCAAAATAAGTGTTGAAGCAGTCTAGTTAACTTATCACTGAGCAAATTCACATTGACGAAGCACTATGGGACTTTCCGCTTGTCTAGAACAAGGAGTCATTTACTTCCCTTCGTCCAGCCATTCCAGGTATATGCTGGCTACAAAGGCTTGCCTAGAAGGAAACATCACTATTTATGCCTGTCATACAAGGCCTGAGTCAGCACTGAGTATGGTCTTTATGTGTTGTTTCAGGCAGTAATAATCAGGGTTCTAGTAGATATGCCAGAAGGAATAGAATCTAAAACCCAAGAGAATAATAGAATACATTTGAAAATATAATTAAGTCTTCTATCTATAGAGGAAAAATCAGGGGATGACAAGGTCAAGATCAGTAAACAATTAAAGACAATCAGGGATTATAGAGTTGGTAACAATGTGATGTCTTTGTGTGCAGTAACAATTAAAGACAAGCAGGGATCTTAGGGTTGGTAACTATGTGACATGGTGCAGAAATGGGCCTCATGACTCTGCAGGTGGGGCTGGGTGGAGAGTAGCTTCTCCTGCTAACATATGGACCTTGGACTTTTCTTGCAACTTCTCACTATTCATCGCTGGAGAACAAGTGGGAACAGGAAGCAACAGGTTACTCACCAACCAACTAGTCTAAACCAGTAAACTCCAGGTTCCCAGAGAGGCATCATCCCCAAAATATAGTGGGAAACACTGGAGGAAGACAGTGGATCTCTGGCCTCCAAAGCACGTGCACATTCATGGCTATATGTACACACAAAAGACTTTTTTAATGAAGAACTTAGGAAGAAAAGCCAAATTAAATTCCAAGAAGTCTTCTCGATATCAAGAAGTGCATTTTTCATGATTGCCCTTATCTGAAATTATTTATTAAAATTTGGATACACTGTATTATATTTTCACATTGGTTTAATGAGAGCATCTTTTATAAAGGAACCCCCTCCTCCATATATTACTTTGGAACTGGAAAAAAAAATCTGCCTGATCAATATTTGTGACAAAAATGTTCTAGGAATTTGAACTCATGTCTTGGGGTTGGTTTCTCTGGTTTTGTTTGTTTGTTTTCTCCCACAAGTATTGCTGAAAAGTGGAAATTAGAAGAAAATAAAAAAAAGAGAGAAAATGCAGAGGTTTTCTATCTCTCTATTTCTGCTTTGTTGTATTTTGAGACAGGATATCTTGTATCCTGGTCCGGTCACGGATAACCTTGAACCTCTGATCCTCCTGCCTCCACTTTCTGCACTGCACGTTCATAAGCTGTCTCTTGCCCAGTGTTGATTTTAGGGTTAGTAGAGATAAGACATTCGCAGCTGAACCTCTGCATGTCCTCCATGGGTCAGTCTGTCATGCAGCCAATCCTCATTATGAGCCCCTCCCTGCCCCCATGCTCCTTCATTCAATACTGCTAACTGTCCAGTGTTAACTGGATTGGGACAGCCGGGGCTCCTGGTTTTCAATGTTTGTCTTGTAACATTTAGAACAGACCAATATTACCAATCTAGTACAGCATAGATAATGTAGACAGAAACTATACACAGTTCTATTACCTAATATAACAACCATTAACAGCTTCATCTTCTTAGTCTTCAGTCATAGTAAACAATTTTAATTACCATCTTAATTAAGTTTTTTCTAGCATAAAATAAGTAAGACATTAATTTCCAGTGTGTTCAGTTATTAGCAAATACCCTTGTGGCCTCAGGCCTAATAGGAGTCACTTTTGGTGAGTTCTGGAGTCCTACCACACTCACATGTTGTCTCCAGCTGCCTTTCTATCCCTTGACTCTTGACTCTTCCTATGAGGTTGGAAATGGGAACTGGAACTCGCCTGTCTCAATGGCTCAGTCCCCTTCTCACACATGTGTGGATGTCTCCAAGCCTACCCAGCTTGGTTCTGCCTCATCTCTGAGCCCAGTTCACCCGGAAGTAGTTCCTTCCTCTCATGAGTTAGAGACACCTGCCTCTTGGTTTATCTGTCCTGTGTTCTCCAACTTGATATTCTTCTCACACAGTGCTAGAGTGTTGTGACTTCTGCCTTGCAAGTAGACTTTGAGTTGGCAGGGAATATGTTTTTCACCCCTGTTAGATAAGAACTGGCCACTTTCTGGCACATGAAAGGATGTGTACCTCTGTTGTGTAAGAGAGTGAATGGACCAGGATCATTTGGCCACACCCTTCCCAAACAGAAACCCTGAAAGAAGACATCTTTTAGACTCCGGGTGGTTCTTGTTGAAATGTTATATATAGAATTGGGAGTGGAGTGGAATAGCCAATGGCATATTTGTAAAATGCCTAAGACAGTTTACAAACTCCCCCTGGCCTCTTCAGGAAGACATGGCTGTTCCATCGATTTCAACAACCATGCCCAGGAGTTACTAACTCTTTGAGGCACACCAGCACTCTTGACTCATTGATTTTTCAAGCATATAGGATGAAGCTAAAGTACACTGACAAATTTTCCCTGTGGGCACTTACATTCTAATTAAGAGAAACAAATTATAATAAAGACTGATGTAGTAATCAATATGCTATTGGCAATAATACATCAGGAAAAGAAGACAGTATGTGAGAGGTCTTCAGTGAAGGAAAAGAAGTAAGAGATGGAAGAAATGTTTATGCAGCTACTAGGGAAAGAGTATCAAGGAGCCAAAACAGCTTATGTAAAGGTCCTGGGGTAGCAACTGCTTGTGTTTTAGGAGCTGTGTGGTGAGCTCAAGTGCAATGAGGATGAGAGGGACAGTGCATGACAGGGTAGGAGACACAGGAGATGGAAGGGGTTCCTGACCTAAATACTATCGAAGGGCTGAGAGCTGAAGAGCAAATAATTTCGATACTTTTAATAGATTTGTTTTCTTTCTGTGGTGGACAGTGCTGTCCAGTATAATTTCTGAGATGGGAATGTACTTTTGGATGCATTGTCTTGTACAGTGGGCACTAGCTACACTCAGCCAATGAGTGACTGAGCTAAGTATAACACATTGAGAAGTCAATTCCTTTGCTTTCACAATCTGACACCAACGCAACCACGGGTGACTAGGGTCTGCTGTGCAGCACAGGACAACCATGAGAGAGCCCGTGGGAGACCAGTAAAGCTTGCACCAGCATCTCTATTCTGTATTGTACTCTGTGCCACTGGTCAGACCGGATGGGCATTTCTGCTCTTCCTGGTTTGCTTAACTTTCAGCCCAGAGCCACCTGCCTAGATATGACACTGCAGTCAATGGGCTGGGCCCCCTAGATCTACTAACAATCAAAAAGGGCCCCTCGGCATGTGCACAGGCTAATCTGATGGAGACACTCAGTTGACATTAATGACTAATTTGCTTATTTCAACATCTTGGCAGTTATGGATAGTGCCTCAGCAAGTGTGGGGGCTGCAGATTCTTCCACAACGGGCTGATTCCATCCCTTGGATAGTGATCAAGCCTCTAGTATTTCTGTGCCAGCAGGAGCTAAGTTTCTTGTATGTAACCTGACAGCTACACAGAGAGATCTAAGAATCATGGAGCCACCAATTCTATTACACTCACAAGTAAACCCATGAAAAGGGATTTCACAAGATCAAAGTGGAACTAATGAAGATGAACTTATTTTTACTGTTTACTAAGTTGCTCTTCACTGAGAGTGACACAAACCAACAAACACACACACACACAAACACACACACGATCAAAACCAGCATCAAACCACTTGACAACTGAACTCAAATCAACCCTAAATCACACACGTACGGGGAGAAGGAACTTGGCGCTGATGAAGGCTGTGACTAATTCTTATGTCACGACTAACGAGAGTGATTAGTGGGCGCTAGGCAATGTCACAAGGGATTTGGTTGTGCAAAGTGATCAGACTTCCTAGAAACAAATGAGTCTGCTTAATGTTAAGTTTACATCATTTGAGAATGGGCTACCTAATATTCAAAAGCTAAAGAAACTTCCCTAAACCTCCATCCAGCATGTGGTAAGTTCATGCCAAAAGTCCATCACTTTCCCAGTTTTCCCATGACTTTAGGATGCCTCTGTGATGCAACTTTGCCTATTCTGTAAATAAAATCCTGCTAAGATTTACTCAAGTCTTATGTTTAGGATCTAGAAACCACACAGAAGTATTTCTTTTCTAACCCTCACACAGTTATGCAGTCAGTCCATCTGCCATGTAACCACATGAAGGAATTCTCGACAAATCCAACCCATTATCTGAAGTGTTTGTAGAATCCTCCAAGGAGACAGACTCTGGGGGGGGGGAGAAGTATCTTCCCTACTTTACAAGTGAAATGTTGAGAAGAACATTTTGCTTCAAAAAGTCAGATGCCCCAGTATAGGGGAATGCCAGGACAGGGAAGCAGGAATGGGTGGATTGGTGAGTAGGGGGAGGGGGGATGGGTTAGGGGGTTTTGTGGGGAAGGAACCAGGAAAGGGGACAACATTTGAAATGTAAATAAAAAATATATCTAATAAAAATAGTCCGAGGAGTACTGACCTGTCTACCACACAGAGGTCAACTGCACGCACATTATGTTATTCTAGTAATAAATTCCTAATTTGTATCATAAATGCTCATTAGCAGGATCCAAACTACCAACAGCAATGAAAACTACAGCATAAAGCTAGGAAAGATACTTCTGGGGAGGTCTGTGTCATTTGTACGTAAAAGCTCGTCTTAATATCGGTTTCATGTTTAGTTCTTCATTTTGGTCAATGTATTCCCTATCTCTACCTCCATTTTAAAACCTCCAAAGAATGCTAGAGAAAACCAGGCAACTACAACATTTGATTTTCTGGCCATCTTCCCTTTGGAAAGCAGACTTGAACTTCATGACAGACTAAATAGACTATGAATGTTAATAACATGGGAGAGGCTTCAATAAGAAGTAAGGGAAACTGGAGAAAGAAAGAAAGAAAGAAAGAAAGAAAGAAAGAAAGAAAGAAAGAAAGAAAGAAAGAAAGAAAGAAGGGAGGGAGGGAGGGAGGGAGGGAGGGAGGGAGGGAGGGAGGGAGGGGAAGGAAGGAAGAGAGAGAGAGAGAAAGAGAGAGAGGGAAGGAGGGAGGGGGAGGGAGAGAGAGAGAGAGAGAGAGGAAAAAAGAAAAAGAAAGAAAGAAAGAAAGAAAGAAAGAAAGAAAGAAAGAAAGAAAGAAAGAAAGAAAGAAAGAGAAAGGAAGGAGGGAGGGAGAGAATGAGGGAGGAAGAAAAAAGGAAGACAGCAGTTATATTTCCACATTTTTGACAGGAAAAAATGTATAACAAACACTGAAATCCAAAACTGACTGAATCTGTAAAAAGTTCACTATTTGATTTACAAGTTTCTAGTAGGCTTCATTTAATTGAATCTAGGAAACTAAAACTAAATTAAATCTAGGAGCCCAGAAGGCTTCTGATTGCATTTCACCTGGGTCAGAGAAGGTCTTCAGATTGTTTAGGAGGACAGAAGTGACTGCTCCAGTAAAGCTGACTGAACTCTGAGACTACTGGCAAAAGAAGGCTCTAGAATAAGCAACAGCAAGTCTGTGATTCCAAGACCCCAGGACTGTTCCAGACTGGCTACCTCTACCCCTTCTCCTTCAACATTTAGTCCAGTCTTCTCTCAGCCTAGCACACACTGACTCTCTCAACAGGACTAAAGCATCAACCTCTTGTGAGGAAAGCCTCCCCTTTAATTAATTAAAGAAAAATTAAAAAAAAAAGAAAAAAAACAAAACAAAAATGATATAAAAAGAAACAAATAAAATGAACAAAAGAGAAATAAACAATAGCAACAAACCTCAAAGCAGAAAACAAACAATCAATACCCCCCCCTCAGAAAAACAAACAGAAAAAGACCTGTCTGCCCTGATTGTTTAGCAGTGTGGCTTCATTAAAACGTCACAAAATGAGGGTGAGAAACAATTCGTGTTTCAATGATGAACTTAAGTAGTTCAATAAAAGAGGTTGAATTAATCCATTTCCTAATTATAAAAGGGATCACAACATCCCTTTTCTTTCTAAATTCAAGGAAACAGCAATTCTATATTCTCAACAAAACAAAACAAAACTGAATAAATTATAGCAAGGTACAGTGTACTTCAGCTTATTGTTTTATATGGAAGAATCTACTTATATTTTAATGTGAATTGAATACTGGTGTACTAGACTAGCATTTAGGAAAAGAAATAATCACTAAGGGCACACAGCAGCACATTGTGGTTTTATTTTTCGTGGACTGTTTTCAGTGGGGAGCCCTTGCAGATTTATTGGCGTCCTTAGGCAAGCACCTTCATCATCTCATTAAATTAATTACACAAATTGAATCTACAGAGCTTAGTAGCTATATGTTACTATCTTCCTCAAAGCTACTTCCCTCAGCGTTCTGGAATCGAGTTCAAAGCCACGAAAATCTACACAACTACCCCACCACTGAGTTGCATCCATAGCTTCCTGTTTTCAAATATTAGCAACATGCTATGTCATAGTTGTGTTTCAAATGTTTTAAAAGCATATGAGACCTGTATCTTTTAATAGTCATTGAAATGACCAAGAAGGAAGCAGGCATTCTAAGGTACACACACATACGTGCGCGCGCGCACACACACACACACAATACTTAAGGTAATTAACATGTTCTTCATTTCCCTTACGATTCTCTTTGTTGTTGCTTGCTTTGGCTGGTGGATTAAGCACTTAGAATATATACTCTTAGCAAACTTCCAGTAAGATATAATATTGCTAACTATAGTCTTCATGGTATACATGAGGTCTCTGGGTTTAGTCATCCTGTATAACTACAACTCTACCCTTTGACCCACATCTCCTCATAGGCTTCCAGCTCCTCTCTGGTTGCCAATTTTCTGTTTCTAGTCAACAATTTAAAACATGTAAGAGAGATTTTTATAATAATTTGTCTTCTGCACCCATTTCATTCAGCGCCATATCTTCTAGATTCATGAATATTGTTGCAAATGGCAGGATCTCCTTATATTTTAAAGCTAAATAACACTTTAATATGCATTAGAACCATATTAATATTATCAGGAGGTAAATTAAAATGTTCTTCAACCTTGAAATATCATATTCTAACATTCAAATATTCTGTCATAAAACTTGTATTACCGTTCTGCCGCTCCCTCCGGAAGCCTCAGATTACAGGTGTGAACCACCATACTCAGATTGGTGTTTCTTAAACACAAAATACACATTGTGTTTATGCAATTTTGATTTAAACTCTAAAGTGAGTTCCACAGTATAAAGGGGATGGGGAGAAAACATACTATTTTAAGAAAGTGTTACTGGACTTGACATATACTTAGCTTGTCTCAGGACCATATATAATTCTCAATGAGCAAGTTCTTAAAAGAATTGCTGTTTATATGAATATTAGCAATATTTTGCAAAGCAAAAGGCACAGTTAGACTCTGAAGGCATCCCCGCCCTCCCCGCCCCCCCCCCGAATTTCCCGACTGAAGTATGAAGATGCTAGTTCATTCTCTCCATTGTGTGCATCCCCCTAGTCCCATGAAAGCTCCCTAATTTGCCAGTGTAGGCACAGCTCTGGGTTGGTGAGGCTTTCCTTCTGCTCCCCTGAAGTTCTCACGACGTGGAACTCAATTCCCCAATAGTGTGGCTAAATTATTACCCCCTGGTGGTGATTCACCTTTTTCCTCATTGGTTTCTACCTCCTCCAGCTTTAAATCCTGGGGGAAACAGAGGGTGTTGGAAGAAGATCAAAGTATCGGGGCTGGAGTTGGAGCCTTAGACACAGAGCTGAGACCTAAGCCCTGTCTTCTAAGACCTAAGCCCCCACCCCGCCCCGCTCCCCTCAGCAGCCCCACCCCCACTCTTTGACCCTCTGTCAATCAGAAGACAGAGTAGGTCCGGTGGTTATGCTGTATGCTGCACAGTCTGACACACTTTATTATTACTTTTATGTCAGGGCAGTCAAATGCTGTTTGAAGTTGGTTTCGTCGTATAGTGTAATTATAGAAGATAGGTGATTTTCAATGCCATATTTTTTTTTTTGAACACCTGCTTGTGTTCTTTGGAATAGAAGTTCTGCTCTGAGGGAGAAGATTCTAAGAAGTGTCAGGTGCCTTGTCCTGAGGCTGCAGGGAGTCAGAGAGTGGCCACACACACCCCTGGAGCAGGAGACAGCTGCTACTTGTGTTAGAAATAAAACAAAATCTTCATTTTAAACGTGCAAAAATGCAATACCAGGATACATTTTTTGAATCACTTGTCAATAACGTAGTTGATGTTCTTTCTAGAAAATATGCACTTGATTAAGCTAAAAGAAGAATCATTGCTTTTAGATATAAACAGACTGGTCCATTTCTTCATATTCTTTGAAATAATACTGAATATATTGGAATAATACTGAATATATTGGTATGTATGTATGTGGGTGTATGTATGTATATTTATATATATTTACATATATATGTACGTATATTTAGATTACTGAATGCTAACTTTCTGAGTTTTATACTTTACTGTATGCTACAAATAATTTACCATAAATTTGAGAATTATTTGCATAATGTCATGTCACATTACACTTATAATTTATGTAACCATTTCTTCACTTAAGGATATCTGTGTTCCTTTCAGGATCTTCCATGCAACAAATAATCCACTGAAAATATCTGTGCACAATTCTGCCAATATTACCTATATTCTTGGCGTGAAATTGGAGAAACATAATCCAGGTCCCAGCTTGTGCCCCCTTTTAAAGCTGGAAGCTTTTCAATCTTGTGTCATTTTAAAGTCCTGTAAAGCACAGAAAGCCTTGTCTGGCATGCCTCGGACTTGAGTTTTACTTCTTATATCTAAGTTTTTTATTTGGTGAACTAGTATTTTTATCGTTTGATAATATCATACATAGCCAACACTAAGAATGTGGAAAAAGCCCTAGTTTTACTTAAAAGAAAAAGCAAAACATAACAAACTTTTATTTGGAAATGTAAATTGGTTAACATTGTTTAATTTGTTTAAATTTAACTTAAGTATATAAGTATAATAACATACCAAAAAGCATGCATATCATAAATGTGAAGTTTTATGGTTTGTCAAAAGAAATCTGTGCATACTCATGTAATGACCCCAGACAAAACCAGTCCCAAAAGCTGCCCCTCATGAGATCTTCTCAGTAGCAGAGGGTCCTGTGTTTTGCTTTAGATACTGTTACTTTCTCAGTTTGTATGAAGGACATCTTGTGTGCTGTTAATGTTTTCTGTGTATGGAATCTTTGTCATGCATTCGTGCACGTTACTACACAGGGTGTGTGTTTGTTCTCATCCCCACTGTGACTCATTCTGCTCAGTGGCTCTGTTGCTAAGGGAGGGCTCGTTGTTAAGGTGCCCACTGTTTCAGCAGTACATCCTCTCTAAAGATCTTCACCCATCCACTGTCCTGCTTCTATTTTATGACTCCCTTTAGACCCTCTGGCTGACAATAGCCGGAACTCCTGCCTGTCTTTCTTTTCATCATGCTGCTCAGGTGCAGCTGTGTGCCCTGCTGAACCTCTGCTTTAGGGCCCCCAAAAGCGACCCTGGGTCTCACCACATCCAGTAGCAGGAGTGAGTCACTGACAGGAGACTTAAGTGGACAGCGCACAGCCCTTACTGTCCCAGGCTTTGTTTGCAGTTTCTGCCTTGGTTTCTCTCTTCTGCACAGTCATCTAAGAGTTTCCAGAAGATTTGTGAGTCTCCATGGATTTGCTCTTAGCTCTCAGGAATCCTTACTCTACATTGTCTGACAGTCAATGTTTTAAGAAACCACTGTCTAGTCTACTCGATTCGATCTTACTAGTTGTTTGGGGTGAAAAGATGATCACATGTGTAACTCTTAGAAATGGTTGGCCTTGTGCATCAGTTTTAAATGAGTGTTTCTTCAGTGACAGGATGCCTTAAAAATAAAGAAAAACTAACTTTTCTTCGCCTTTTTCATTTTTAATTGTCTCTATATAAGAATTTATTTCATTGTGTTTGGAAAATCTAATCTAACTTTCAGATAGGCACACAAGCTTAGAAAAGTGAGGTGTCGAATGGAAAGTCACGAAAACAACGACATTCTATTCTAAGCTCAGGCTTGTGTGCCATGAAAGCTACTTCCTCACTAACCATGTTGGTTCCATAGATTTCAGGCTTTGGTTGTGTGGACAGAAATTCCATGACTGATAAGCAGAACTCCAGACTGAATCAGTGTCTTAGTCCTGACATGAAGTAGGCTATATCTTAAGTATCCATTTTCTATTTGAAAGCTGTCTGGTAGGTCCATATGCCTCCAAGAATTAATGCCCAAGAGCTTACAGTAGCTATATATCCTTCATATACCTAACCCTTTTCTCTTTCCTTGAGGCACTGGATATTTTCAAGTCCTCCAGGACCCTGACTTTTGTGTGAACTTGCTAGACATGTATACTTCTGCTTTTTCAAGCCCTGTTTAAAAGCTGCTCTTCTTTATAGAGTTCTCTTCCCTCTGATCGCCTGGTGGTCGATTCCTTTCCCAGATTCCCTGCTGAAATCCATGAGGATCACAAGACTGTGTCGTATCAGCAGTGTTCCTCTCTGACACAGCCTTTTTCATAAAATTTTCTAAGAGGGAGGTTGTCGTGTTCTTCTCCTTGCACACTGCTATCTCCTGCTCAGAATACTGACTGTTACTTTTTAGGTAATTGATTGGTTTTTATTGTGCCCCATTGGTTGACTAAAGAATGTTTCAGGCCCTAAGTAAGATAAGGCATCTCTAGAAACTTCTTAAAGAAGGCACAGACATGAACATAAGATGGAGTGTCAAGGCCTTAGGAGAGTCATAGTAGTGGAAATCAATGTCCTTTCCCAACTTCAAGTTAACTCAGAGAATGCCCCAAAGAAAAAGGCAAGGCCTTTCCTAATTCTTTAACTGGAGTCAGTTAAGGAGAAAAAAACAGAGCTTACTTCAGGTATAATGGGTCTTTGAGCAAATATGGGAGTTAAGAAACAGCAACGTTGCATTGTTCTCTACACAAGGAAAAGATAAAGCATTGTGTGTACCTACATGATCTCATCAGAAGAGAAACTATATGTGCACAAAAACTTGTGCCTATATGTTTTCATTGCTGATAATGATTCTAATCTTGATTGTTATAGTTTCCCTGGCAATAAGCACATACACTTATTAACATATATTTAAGATAAAATTGTTTGTTTTTAGAAAATTCCACTACTCCTCCAAACAAAACAAACAAACAAACACCAAAACTTGGCATACAGATAAATGAGTGAATAGGGTAAAATGCCATCTCATTCTGGAATTCGAATTGAGTTTGTGAATAGAGATGCCTGGAGCCAGCTGTGCAGTGTAGTTCTGTCACCGTGGGTGTACAGATGGGTTTAGTCACATGCCTGACACCTGTTGTCCGTGTGGAAAACTGAAGAGCTATGTGTTATTGTCATTGTTCCTGTCCTGATCCTTGTAGCATCTGAGATTATTATCTTGACCTGATTTTGGCAGCAATACGCTATGGCATTTCAAAACTAAATATAAAAATAGGTACATTCTGGAGAGAAGGCATCCTTAAGTCACTTAGAGCAGATCCATCATTTTTGAGTTTGTGAAGATCAGAGAATAAACAGTTTGCACAATATTTGAGGGCATTGCAGGAAATCCAAAACGAGACCTCATTCCTTGGTAGCACTTGGGGTCTCTTTCCTTTCTCTCCATGAGCTGTGTGCTACCTAGGGAGAGAAGAGAAAGCCATCTTTCACAGACATGAGTTCATTGGATGGTCAATAATCAAATGGTCAAAATCAAGAATCAAAGAAGTTAACTATTTGCGTAAAACCACAAACTGAGTATGTAGAGTCAAGCTAGGGTGTGACAACAAGCTTTGCGGTTAAATCTGGATCTTTTCACAGAGAGGCTTTTTAACCACTGCGTGTGCGTGTGTGTGCATGCGCACTCATGTGTGTGTGTGTGCATGCAGGTGTGCATGTGTGCACGTGTGTGCGTGTTTGTGTGTGCACGCGCGCGCGCACGTGCGTGTGTGTACATGGATTTTCTGAGCTCTGTGCTCTGTGAAATTTAATGCATTGATCTGTATTGTAGGTAGTGCATGTGCTTCAAAGCCAAACATCCCCCATAGTCTTCTCTGTTTCCAGATTAAGTTGAAAGCTATCGACTTCTTCCGCATATTTTGTGTTTGCCAGTTTATGTGCTGATGCTTAACGAGGCAGCGCATCTTGACACTCGTGTTGCCTGGGAGCCTTATGTAGCTCCTCATCCTCAGCAGCGAGCCTGAATGACTGTACTTTCCGAACCTACGTATTACCTATCAGAACTCTGCAAAGTCAAGTCCCCTTTGCATCGCAGGCTGGAATGCACAGCGCGGTGGGTGTGTTGGGAAGAGCCTGCCTTCCAGTGGGGCTCTGAGCACTGGCTCACATTTTTTTAACCAGGGGAATGCAACAGCTGTGGCTGATCCTTCAGCTTTGCTATGCACAATGCTCAGACTGTGAGACGTCACACAAATCTCCTGTCCCCACAATGCCCGCCACAGTACCACATATACACTAATTGCTCAAAACTATGCATGCTTAATGGAAGTTATTTTTGGCATTATACTGTGGCATTTTTTTTTTCTGTAACATTGAACATATGTTCCAATGGCAAAAAAAAAAAAATGATCAGGAGAAAAAACCATTTACACTTTTTTCCTTTTTGTAGTTTTTAATCTTGGTTTACATTTTACTTGGGTGTTTTTCAACATGTTATAAGCTATATAGACATGGAAAATATTAGTGTACATTATGGACTCTAATATATTTTAAATACACTAACTGAAAAATCCAGCCTACCCATAAATTACAAGAAATCTGACACACAAACGGGAAGTTTTTTCAACATGAGCACTTTCTGTTTTGGACATATCAGCCAGGGAAATGGTGCTACACAAACTAGGCACAGTTGTATAAAGAAGAAGACCAAGCAGATATAAAGAGGAATCATGGGGGATTGAGCCGATGGCTCAGTTAAGAAGTGCCTGCTGTACAGGCATGAGGACACATGAAAAAATGTCCTCTGTGGCAGTGCTTGCTTGTAGCCTCACCTTTGGGAGAAGAGGGACAGCAAGAGGAGGGGCTGCCAGATAACTAGTCTCCTTGAATCGTGGGCTCCAGGTTTACTGAGAGCTCTTATCTCATAAAGTAAGAGGACCAGAGGAAGGGGCCCAACGTCAGTGTCAACCTCACCTTCACGTGCCCACCCACACGTAGAACATGCATTACACCCATGCAGTACACACAAGAACAGGCACACACCACACCCAGAGAGAGCAGGAGAGAGAGAAATTACAATCTGCAGATATATCCCCCATGGTCGAAAGTCACAAAGTTTATCAATTGCCACTCACTGGCTAGAATAATATAAATGTATATTTCAAATATACTTCAAAAATGGTGAAGATGGTTCACCTGGGAGCAATAATTTCTGAAGAAATAAGGATTTGCTGGCAGGGTTCCCGAGTCGTTTTCTTCGGCATGCATGTGCGACACTGGCTTGACCTTCTTAACTCTGCCCATTAACTGTTACTGTCTACTTATATCCAGACAAACTGTCTGTTTTCTTCTTTAAAAGGGCGGCGGGGATCTACATAGCATTTGGCTGTTTCTTTCATCAGTTCCTTAAATTCTGAAATTGTAGGCCTGGTTCTGGGAACCCCACAGTCTGCAGATACATGGTCACTGAGGGAAGAGGGATAACTCTTTCACTTGTGTGACATCCAGCTTCGCTTTTGGTGACACTGAGACACGCCTCTGCCAAAATGTTCTATTTTGAAATGGAAACTCATTTTCCATGCTCACAATCTTCCACTGCAATGCGTCGTACTTTTACTTAAGACTCTTTGGTTATCCGTCCCTATCTTTCATAAGACATTGATGGTTGGGTCTCTCAGTGACCTCAGGATAAGTCTGGCATCATCTCACTCGTATGATTATCCAAATGACCTTCCTAGTACCACTGTGGACTCTCATGCTAGGAATGAATTCTTGATGATACAACTTAGTACTCCTCACTATGCCTCTGATAGATAGATTTCAGATAAACATTCGAAAGTGAATGAGGTGCCTTAGTCCTGCGTGAAGACAGTTATGAGCAGCAAAACAATGTGCAGATAAACCGTAAAGACTCTTCACCTCTTCGAGTGCTCCTCTTTGGGGTAAAAGAAGAATCAGACTGAAAGATTATAAACTGCCTAATCCAAAGGATTTCTGTCATTTAGAAAGGAAAGGAGAGGAGAGGAGCAATGCAGGCAGCTGGGGCGCCATAAAGAGTTCCAGTGACATAAGGACATACACACAGAGTTCTTTGTCTTGTTTCTCTGGTACTCAGCCTAGCGGAAGAGGGCACTAAACAAGATGCCTATGAATGAATGGATGGATTAATTAATTAATGATGCCCTACATTGAAAACGCAGAAGAGAATCCTTTTCTTTGCTGCAATCTTGCTTGTGGACACATTGAGTGTGTTGCTTTTTGTAAGTGCAACGATGAGAATAGTAAGTGCAAACTGTGGGGATTACGTTTTTTGGAGTTGATTGATTGCGCTAGAGAAGCTTCAGAGATGTATCTGGGCAATTAATTTTACATTATAAATCACAAAAGAGGACTGTAACTCATAGATCTAAATAAGAAGAATAAATATCAAAACCTCCATGTGCCAGGCATAATGATACACATCTGTAATCCCAGCAACTGGAAGATGGAAGTAGAAGGATCCCCAGGACTGCGAGGTTAACCTATTCTACATTGCAAGTTTAGGTTAGCCAGAACTATACAGTGAGAACCTGTCAAAAACAAAAAACAAAAAAACAAAAAAACAAAAAAAACCCAACACTCCTTAATTGATTAGGCTGTGCTCGCTTCGGCAGCACATATACTTAATTGATTAGGTAATCTCTTCCTATACCTTAAGAGGTAATCTCTTTGCCAACCCTGTGATATACCTGAAGGTGACTGTAAGCTTGGTTGCATTGGAATGACACGCAAACTGTCACAGTTGGGTGTTAGTCCTGGAAGTAGCTTCAGAGATGATGACAACCCTCTTTCTCATGACACTCAGTTTAATCCAAAAAGAGCAGGTCCTGCCACAGCTCAGGAGCTGAACTTGATATACACGACGAGTCACAGCGTAACAGCTTCATCGGGCTCGCACGTCTTACTACGATTACTACAGCTTGCTCTCTAAGGGAGGCTTCTGTGTATGAAGATGAGCAGACACTTTACTCTTCTGTTTGATTTCTCCTTAGGCAACGCATCTTTCCAGTGAAGACAAGGAAAAAACATGTCAGTAGGACAAAACATGTCATGTCCAGTAGGACATAGAGAGATTTCTACCTTTATTGCCTGCTCACCTGTGGATGTGCCAAGCAGTAGTTATACAGAAGAGTTATTGATGTTCCCTCCATGTTCTGATTATAATTGCACCTGGAATCAGATCCAATAGAAATACCATTCAAAGTAGCTTAGGTCGTCTATCCAAATATGACATAGAAGTCAGGAAGAGGTAGTTAGATGGCCAGCTTGTTAATCCTAACACGCCAGGGAATCTAAATAAATCAAGTAATATCACATCAGGATAAGGTTTAATACATGGAGCTTGTGGCAAGCCACGAGGTTTTGGACTTGTTCCATATGCCTAAAATTGGGTCACAGTATGTTTTATTTAACACGGATTCTTGAGAGCGGTCACGCTATTCATCATTCTAGCGTTCTCGTATTTGAGTGACCCTTCCTGGCTTCTAAGTGACATTGAGAGTAAAGGAATTGCAGAGCCCAGACTTTCCTGAAATGTGGGAATCATGTTATGGGATAGGATGGAGCCATGTTTATTGATTCTTTTGCTAAGAGCTAACTGTGAACACGCACAGGTCAGCTTTAAAAGATGTTTGGCCTATAGGGACAGCTAAGAGTTGAACCGTATCCATGATAGTTTAAGCAGGATAAAGCTACGAACAGCCTCGTGCTTTCCCAGTGTTCATAACCTCACAGATGAAGAATTAAAGTAGGAAAGGAAATACAGCTACTCTGTGACAAATGAGAAGCAATTTCTCACCACAGTGAAGTTTAAAGCTGTTGTGTGTCTGCAATACTTTTATCTTTATTTTTGTGTTAAAATATGTCAAGCCATTGTAGTAATAATGTTCTTTGCTTTGAATGGGATAATATCTGTGTTTCAAAATTTTACCCATTTCTTTTTCTATTGTGATACCTCAGATGCATAAGTACATTTGAATATCATTTTCAACCTATAAATCATTTTTATGTTCCTTTTAGATCGTATAGGTAAGTAAAAGAGAGTCTGTGAGGATATCTGTTTATCCTGAGACATTCTTTCTCTTTGGGAAAAACATTATCCTGAACTTAGAAATCATCATTCCCATGAAATTGTTAATGTATCTTACTATAAATTTATTAACTTAGAAAAGATGCATCTTATGTTGTATTCTTATCAAGTACACTTTCTGATGGTTTTAAAAATCTATAGACCTATAAAATGATAAACATAATTCTATCTTGTCTTTTTATCTAACGTTACAATTTATGCTTTTATTTACACTAATCATGTAAACCTACCTAATTTTTATCGCCACCGTAAAACATCCCTTTGTGTTTATGAATTCCTTTGTAGGTGAATATGTAATTTCTGTAAGTCTTTGCTTTTACAAATAAACAATGTTAATGCACTAATGTTCTCTGGTTTAAACAGAAAGGAGAACTCTGAGGATTTGGTGCATGGAATCTATTTAGCATTTATTGTGAAACACAAGTTTTAGTAAGCATTTTAAGTGTCAGAACATGTGTGTTTAATAAAAAAAGCATTTTGTGAACTGATATTTCAAACATTCCGATGAGGTAGTGTTAACTAAAAAGTATACACTTTTAATATATCCCTCTAACCAAGATGAGTGCGCATTCCATTCCCCTGGGATTTTATTCCCTCTCTTCAGAAACCCCTTGGACTTTCCCCATTTCCTATCTGACTTGCCTGGCCCTTGGCGAATTGGTCCATTCTTCTACAACGACTATGCTGCTGGAGTGGAATTCATGGCAGAGTGGCATCAAGTTTGCCCTCTCTCCATGCCTACCGCCAGACTGTTCGCAATCCCAGAGGCAATCAGGTCAGCAGAAGTCCAGATCCTCGCCTTCTCTGGGAATAGTTGGAATTAGAAGGAATAAGGAAGGCAATCGGAAAGGCTAAGATGCCAGGGCTCCATGAATGGTCACGTGAGACTCGCAAGAGTAAGGGGAGGAGCTAAGCAGAGAGCTGGACCAACGGCTGAAACTTCAGCATCTGTGCCAAAGGCATAAATGCGTGTCAATACTTTAAAATGTACTAGTGGAAACTTGAAAAGTGGGATTGTAGTCATTAGTAATACAAACACATTTTCAACTTTCCTGGCTACCACATCCCCGCCGCCCAAATTGGCTGCACTGTTTTATATTCTCAGCAGAAGGATGAGAATTACCCAGTTCACCACGCTCCAGCTCACACGGACCTCCAGTTAGTTTTGAATGGTTTAACAGCGTGATAGATCCGATCCAATGTCTCATCGTTTTTCAAAGTTGCAATCAATCGATGTTAGAGTAATGTCAGTCAATCATAATGTGGGAATTTTAATTAATATTTTTATATTCATAATGTTTGCTTTTCAAAATAACTTTTGGTGCATACATGATATAGTTTTATCGTACCACTGAGAAGATAAATACGCTAGAGGGGATTATTAAAATAAATACATAGCTCATTACATGGAGATAAGTTTAACGTTTAACACAACTTTATGAAGGTTCAGTGTTTGAAGTACCCAAGACGACACACATCAAAACAATCAACTTATTCATCAGCTTCAAAAGTTTGCTGCTTCCTGTCAGGAGTTTCTTCGTGTTTCCCTAACCACACATGTCTCTTCATGATTACGTGGACTCCTCTATGTTGTAGGTGTGTGCCCATGGATCACCCTCTCATGGTCATTGCTCTATCAGCTAACAGTACCACAATGTGTCTATCCATGCACCAGTTGATGAACATTTATACTATCTCCAGATGATTGGGCTTGTAGGGAAAATGTACATACCTCTACTTTTTCCTAAGAAAAAATATTAAAGAAAAATTAGTTCCCAGTGTTACTCGGTGTCCAGGTCAGCATCTGAACAGAACTGAAATCATTCACACCCTTTCCTAAGGCCCTCCATAGCTTATTGAGTCTCCCTTCCAAGAACACCTCCAGCCCAAATCACTCTTATTCATGGAAAAACCTCTCTCCTTTTCTCTCCTTTGAATTCTTCCTCAATGACCATCAAGTCTTCAGTGTGGATTATTTCTGAAATTTCCTTATTAGTCTCTAACGAATTCCAAAGTTGGTCATACGGGTCCTATATAGCTCCTGGTCCTATGTCTCTGCTTTCTTTTCGACTTTGGCCTTGTCTTCTGCGATACCCCAGCAAGCTCTTTTCTCACTGCTTGACTCCAGTTTGCCTATGTGCATCCTACAAGTGCTCAGCACGTATGTCCCAGCATTCTGCTTCAACCATCATGCTTAGTTGCATTCAGCTCTCATTTGCTACACTTAAAATTGCTTATCATGAGTCTTACTGGGTGTATTTAACACAAGCAGTGACGAGTCCAAGTTGACACATGCCTACACTTCTCAACTCACACTGAGCTGAATTCATTGATTTTTGTCACTATACAGAAGAGGTCCCAAATTCTGTGATGCAAAAGTACTTAGGCTTACCGGAACTGCAATGAATTATCCTTTGTACACCTCCTTATCTTAGAAAGTACCTATCTATTCATCTCCTAAAACTCTCTGTGGCCAAGAAAAACCCCAGAACTGTTTGAGCTCCCCATTACTGGTGCACCTATATTGATTCACCCAAATCAGTTGCTTCTCCTCACTCCCCTGGCTCAGCACTCTTCTAAGCACCTTCTTTGATGTCTGTGACCACAGAAGGCATAGAGGCCAGGGTTTTTTTTCCCTTGAATCCGGTGACAACTAAGATATCATTCCTTAATAGGTACATATTAAGTGTTATGTGCCAATAAGATCCCATAACCCAAAGCATAGTGCTCAATGAATAGAAATAAGTTACGGGTGATTTAAAGGCTGAGTCACAGTCCCCTAGTCAAAATATGACTAATGCCTTCCACTTATTTTTAATTCTGTCATCACATTAGTTAAAAACCACTTAGCTTCCTGCTTGAATTTTTGCACCAGGTTCCTACATCTTAGGTCAACGTTGTCTGCTTTTTCAAAACAGCACTAACACAGATTATCAAGATTAGCCTCTTACAGAGCCTTACATTCATTACATCTCTCCCCTATCATATTCCATCACCTGCCTTTCAAAATCTGTAGCTATGTAATGTGTCATTGTTAATGATATTTACCCTACTGGGCCCCGGGACTCCACAACTTATTTGTCTCTTCAAGCAACAGCATTGCACCTGTTGGTCGACCCTCCCCCAACCCTCTGCTAAGTCTCCTCCACTCTTCTATCCGGACTTCCATGAGATCGGTTGTTAGATTCCATTCATCTGAGTCCTCTTTCCCCCAACCAACTGAATTCTGCTATTAATTATGCCTCATCTAAGTTGTATAAACACCAGAGCTGCATCTCCCAGGGGTGTTTGGGTATGACTCCATCAATAGCGCTCATGTTTGAAGAGCACCACCAACATTCATATATATGAATAATTAGATAACCCGTGGCAAAAGTATCCAACACCAGTAGCAATTGCAGCGGAAGTAAATCCAATTTCCTCCCCACACCCCACACTAAAACACACGCCTCATAGAGCACAGACAATTTGTCAAAAGTCCAAGGGCCTACATACTCAGGTATCTGACAAATCAATTAGTAAAGGCATGAAATTATCTACAACACAGTAGAAAAACAAGCAATCCATATTTCTGCAGGGGAAAATGTTGTAACATAAAAAGATTTGAGAAAATATCTGAATTTTGACATATGTTTTCGAGTTGAATCATGAGATCAGCAGACTACAATATTCATTTAACTGTAACATTTCTAAACTTAAATCAAGCATAGTTTCTCCCTCCTGTCATCTTGGCACTCCTGAAGCTGAGCCAGGAGGGTTGTGTTAAATTCAAGGCAAGTCTGGCATATAGAAAGAGACGTCATCTCATCACACCTGAATTAGTTCATTAACTCTGAGTTTAAGAACACTTTCTGTACCCAACAGTAACAATTAAACATTTCACAGAACTTCTATTCGTTAATACAGTTTAAAATTAACTCAGTAGCTCTCATATGAGTATAGACAGGTGTACCGGGTGGTCTCTTCCAGAAGGCCCAGCTTTAATTCCCAGCGGTTCATAGCCATTTGTAACTAGTTCTAAGGGATCTGACATGCTCTCTGCACAAATCTACTTGCAAGCAACATATCCATTCACATAAAATAACATTTTAAAAATCCATGACACTTTTTATATCTCTTAGCTTTGAGACAGAAATGTAGAAACTGCTCACTAGCTGTTTGATTTGGAGCAATAGGATGGCTCTTTCTTTAACACTGGGCAAGGGAGTTATTTAAGGAGGAGGTGACATAGTTTGTGGATGAGTTTGAGGAAAGAAAATGCCATGATTCTGTTGGGGATGAGGTACAGAGAAGGCAAACAAATGAAGAGGGAGCAGAGTTTATGCTGTTTCATCAGGATGCAGTGACAGCATCTATTAGAGGTGTGCCCTTGGGAAAGGTGTCCAGCTAAAACTACGCATGATCATGTAGCCTCCTAAAGAGGTTTATATAAATAATTAATAAGAATTATATAGACTGTGATTAGGACAAAGGAATGAATACTTTAGAATTTATTTAGGCAAAATCAGTAATGATAAAGATAAACTGAGGAAAGATTGAATTTGAATATTCATTTTAATAAGGAATTTAAATATGAATGAGTGTGCATGTGTGTGTGTGTGAGAGAGAGAGAGAGACATAGACAGAGACAGCGAGACAGAGACAGAGACAGAGATAGAGAGATACACACAGAGGAAGCTAATACTAAGTTTAGCTTTAAATGTATGAATCAGAAAAATCCCTGAAGGTGGCCAGTATAAAATTGGAAGAACGGAAGGTTTGGATTAGTGTTCAGAAAAAAAGGACCAATAAAAGACTTGGAATTGGTTAAAAACCAAGTAACAAAAACAATACATAACCAAATATGAAAACATAAATAGATACATAATTTCTTCAAACGGGTGCTTACATTGAACGAGATGAAATGAATGGCCTAGTCTGCAAAGTAAGGGCATGAAAAGGTCAAGATAACTGGAATGTCCCTAAAGAAGCCTGGAAATCAATAGCCAAACCTGACATCAAGAAACCAAGGAAGAACAGCTGTATCCCTTTAAATGTTTTCCAATGCAAGTAATGCAGAAGCAGACTCCCCCAGCTTTGAACAGTGAGTGACTGTTACATGTTGCTCACATATCCAGAATTCCAGAGGTGAGGCTGCCTCCAATAGCTGACCCAGGAGCATGGTGATCTCATCCCAGAAGCAGTCTCCTTTGTCTCCTTCTGCCCCACCCTCCCCAGTTTCTATCAGCCTTGTGCCTCTTACTCCCGTCATGAGAATAATGACTGACTGAAAGTAGAAATGGGGGCCGTGGCTTCCTCATCCCCATCTAGACAACTGACAGTAGGAGACAGAAAGGTCAAAATGACCCCACCCCTCTCCAGTGTAACCCTTAGCTTCCATTGGCATGGAATGAGTTACCTGATGATGATTCCTGAAACAACCACTGACTTGGATGAACAATGAGGTTTCTGTTTTCTAGAACTGATCCTGGATTAATTTCATAGAAGCATTGGTCATTGGTAGTGAGAGATGAATGACTGTACAAACTCAAGCTTCTTCAGGTAATCTTGAAGGAAATGGGAACTGGATAAGTGTGTAACAAGTCAATAAAGCTCACCACCTAAGGATTAGGTAAGCAGGGGAGGGTGCAGTCTGAGATGTCACTGACATTGGCAGATGGCAAAGTGAAGTCAGAGAAAGAATAAAGGGAACAGAGAAACCCAAACGACATCCCACATCAGATCAGTAGTTAGGAAGCAACGGCCCTGGATCCCCTTTATGGATTCTATTGCAGAATTGGGATGTGATGAAGACTATACCAGTAGGTAGTTGCATGAAATCTGTCACCTTCTCAAGCTCCGTGTCCCCTAACAGTTGGAGGGGAGAAAGGGCAGGGGGCTAGTTTTTGTCTCAGAAAATCAGTACTGTATGTGTGTGTGTGCACACTCATGTATATATGCACATAAATGCTGGTACCTATAGAAGCCAAATGAAGGGAGGGACCAGATCCTTTGGAGCTAGAGTTATAGGGAATTGGGAACCACCCAATGTGGTTGCTGAGGTTAGAAGTCAGATCCTCTACAAGAACAACAAGTACTTTAAACCACTGAGCCACCTCTCCAGCACCTACAGAAAAGTTTAATATTGGGACTGGAGAAATGGCTTAGCAGCTAAGAACACTTGTTGGGGGCTTTTGCAAAGAACCCAGACAAGGTTTCTATCACACACAGTAAATATACAACCTTGTGTAACTTCAGATTGAGGGGACACAACTCCCTCTTCTCTCCTCCTTGGGTACTGCATACAGGTGCACATACATGCAATCCAGGCGAAACAATCATATGCATAAAATAAAAATGTCATTTTTTTTAAAACCTAGTAATTATGGGCAGTCTGATAGACTGTAATAACCAGGTCTAGCTTAGTAGTTATAATGATGTTTCTGGAATTGTTGTGTATTCACCCAGCATATGTTAATTTAGCACCAAGCCCAATTCAAGCTTTTAGAGAGATACATTGATAAAGAAAATCTCCCTGTCCCCACTGAGTGTCCATTCCAGGGGAGAGGGAAGGAGGGAGAAAGGAGGAGAGGGCACAAAGAGAGAAACAACAAATGTAAAATATTTCAGGGAGATAGTTGCCATAAAGAAGAGAAGATTGGGGAAAGGAGATGGTTGGCAGCTATACTATGGTAAATTGCTGTTTTAAATAAAGATGACAGAGAAAGAAATCTCGGAACAGAAGAGATCTAAACATAATAGAGGGCAGCTGGGTAAACTATGCTTCAGGAAAAAAGAAAAAAGTTTATCTGGTTTAATCTGGAGATGCATCAGTCAGGTTTGTGTAAGATCAAGTACATTGTGAGGATGGAGAACATTTGGAATTCTGGGAAGAGGGGACTCAGAAAACCAAGTCAAAGAATGAGAGCATCAGGTGTGGTGTCGTGAGTCAGGGACTAGGAATCTGGGAAGGGCTGTACCAGAGATAGAAAGACTTAATCGTAAGGAAGGAAGACCTGGCTTAGGTGAATCAGTTAATGCCAGAATTATCACAGGAAAATCGGTTCCTGTAATGCAAACATGACCCTGGAAGATAAAATTAAAATGCTGCAGTTTGTTCCTGTTTAAACTAAAGCTAGCTAAGAATAGAAAGACAAGGAACATGAAAAGTTTAGAAGAAATGCTATACAACTTGAAAATAGATGGTTCCTATTTATTTAGATGGTTTAACTGGAAATGGTTCCTTGACTTTCTAATGGTGTCAAAGCAGAAACAATCAGCTTCATTTTCCACGTAATAATCCGTGAATTACAGGAGATGTGTAGCAGTTGAGATAAGCTTTGTGTCTCCTGACTATGACTCCCCATAGGCTCCAGAACTACTTTTAGCTTATTTAAAGTAAGCTAATTCAGACTAGGATGTTCATTAATTATATGTATTCAGTGCACTTTTGACCTTAAGCCTTATTTTTAAAAATGTCCAATGAATGTACTAGAACATCAGCCAATTATAAATTGAAGGGGTTTGTAATAATAAATAGATAAGTTTGGTTCATAAGTAGCACCACTTTTTGTGTAGAAATACTTTTTGTGCACATTGCCTGAACATCCTTCAACCTTCTAGTTGGCTAACTCCACTTGGTCATTGGATACAACATTACTGGCAAGTTTCTGCAGATTGTTGAGTTCCACATTCTTAGAGTGAAGGACAAGGTGGCCTTCTATTGTCAAGACTCACACGATAGGTGCCTTGCTGTCAAGGCTTCAGAAGCCATTAGATGATTTAAACATAAACACCCAGTGTCCTTCTCAGCAGTTCATGCCTAGGACTCATCTGAATGTCTACACTATTAATATGTTGTTTGGGTACAGAGACCCGTGAGACCACGACACAAGATTTCTCCCATGATATGTTTTACATGCCTGTTTCAGGTTTTAGAAGCTGCCATTTGCATTATCCATGGAGAAGTTACAAAGTCATCATGTTCTGGAAAATAATTGGAAATTATTAATTGGAAGGTAGAAGATCAGAAAGTTCAAGTTGTCCTCAGAGACTCTGTGAGTTCAAGTCCCAACTCCTCCAGCCTGGGCTACAAATATATCAACTTAGTCATTTAGTTTCCTTATTATTTTTTTTGTCAAGACCTCCATCTTGAAGAAGGATCATAGCGTTTTTTTATTCCACATCCAGTGTTTGCAAACTGCCAATCATTTCCTAAGGGATCTTAACAAACAGAAACATTGAGTTCTCTTCAGGTCATGGTGCCTCCCACCTGGAAAAAGACAGCTCTGTAATGGAATCCCAGCACATGCATTATCTCCCCTTCTGCCTGCCTCTGTGATCATACAACAAATTAAAAGTTCTCCCAGCTCAGCCTGCCTTCCAGCTGCCAGCCCCTGGTAGACACGGGGGAGTCAGGAGGGACCAGGTGGAGCAGTGTTGAGTTGCACCAAACATACCACGCAAGGAGATTGGCCATAGCTCCCCAATTGAATATTTATACCAACCCCATTTCTCATCTTGCTCTTTGGCACTGACCACAGTGCAGAGCGACTGCTGATTTCAAGGGCTCTGCATTGTGTTGGATCTGCTCTGCGAACTATTACACCAGATGAGAAATGGGCCACAGGGTCCTATTGCTGAGATGGCTTGTTGACTTTTTTTTCCCTCCATGAAGACTATCCTGTTACAGTGTTCTAAGGAAGGGGCAATGAGGGCGGGGACATTTCCTGACATCATCTGGCACTGCTGTTCTGTGCGGATGTATACAAACTCCACCACTGCTTTCAGCAGAATGGAAGGTGCCTGCAATTACATTAAAGAAAACACTACTCTCCGGGTCAGGTGTTGCTGTGCTTCCATCGTTTGCTAAGAGGTTTTTATTCTTGTGTGCTAAGGTCAGACACTTATCACAGAGCCTTCTCATCACATTTCACATTCTGATTCCCTGAGGTGAATGGGTTCAGTCACCTCATAAGGATACAAAATGTCTTGGCGAAGGGAGGACAAGAGTAGAGAATGCCTGTGTCAGGGAGAGGCTCTGTGTTATTCAGGAAGTCCTGCAATCCTGAGGAGTTACCTCTACAGACACACCCATTAACCTTTTCAAGGAAGTGGCCATGAACTTAAACTCATGTTCTCCTCACCCAGATTGTATCCATGGGACTCCTTCCTTGTGTATCTTCTATTCTCTGCTTTATTTAAGAAAAGCTCATTGTTGTTTCCTTTTACTTAAAATGTTAGGGTTTTGAGAATTTTATGTTCAAGTATTATGTTCACATCATTCCACCTCTTCATTTTACCCTCCGACTCTGAACTTCAAGACCTCTTTGTAATTATTATTGGCATGTATGTGTGCACGCGTGTGCTTGTGTGTGTGTGTGTGTGTGTTATATGTAATGCACAGAGTCCATATAGGGTTGCTAGCATACATATGTGCTTAGAGCTGACTGCTTGGGCTTGGACGACCTATCAGGGAGCTTGTTCCTGAAGAAAACCAATTCTTTCTCTGCAGGCATTGGCTTCCCGTAGCTCTGCATCCAGGAGCAAGTGCGCCTTTGTAAAACTTTCCTCTTCTTACATTGTCGGTGTTCCTTCATGTGATACAGTAAATTGTCAACCACTGGATTTCTTATCAATTGCTGTTTTATTGGTTAAATCTAGGACACTGATCATGACACTGCAGCCTAAGTCCCCTAAGGAGAAAGCCTGTCAAATGCTGGCTGTGCCAGAAAAGGAGAGTGAAGGCAGGCGTTCTAAGACAGAGTTTAACCGTGTGTGTGTGTGTGTGTGTGTGTGTGTGTGTGTGTGTGTGTGTGTGTATGTATGTACACATGCGTTTGCACGACAGGCCTATTAAGGAGAAAAAGCTACAACATGAACTTAGAGCCAGAACTTAAGTTATATCAGTGCCTTTTCTTGAGAGGAGTAAATCCGGTGGCAGATTTTTACTGCCTTCAAGACCTGTCCTGAAGCTGACAGGATCATCTCATTTATATTGGGAGATCGATGACACAGTGAGCAAGACTATGGGGGTGTAGCACTAAAGAAGAGGACTCTGGGGTACAGGATTGGTTTAGCAAGACAGATTGGTTCAATCCCACGCCCTGGCTTGTTGAGGAAGGCATTAAAGCTATCCATTTAGGTGCCAAATGTCAAACACACTGGAAGCGATGGTTCTGTGGCCCAGCTGCAGCCAAGGTTGAGACTGTCCAGTAAAAGAACTACTCAGGTAGACTCCAGATGACAGTCTGGAGGGAGAGTCACCAAGACTTCGCCATTCTTGGGATTTTTAACTGTGCATCTATATGAACTATACATCTACAGATTACCCTGATACCTGAAGAAGCTTGCCATGGCCTAAGAATGTTGGAAGAAGGGGAGGTGGCCTAGAGGACAGGGAAAGGCCAGGATGTGAGCCTAACTTTCTGATTTTAAAAAGGCTTTTTCAGGACCGAAGATTTAGTTTGACTTCTGTCAAAAAGGCTGTTTTCTTCTAGACCAAAAGTTCTGAGTAAAACACGGATACAAACCTTTCTAATGCTGTACATTTTCTGGAAATGAAATGGGACTTCTTATTAAGAGAATGTTTTTTCATAGCATGTTTTCAGACAGAGCAGATGTGTGCTGTCAACACTGCAGAAGTGATTTTTACTAAGTGAAAACACTTATTAAATAGTTATTAAACTAAATGTGCCACTGAGGGGAAGCTT
This sequence comes from Tokudaia tokunoshimensis, assembly GCA_036184795.1. Taxonomy (NCBI): domain Eukaryota; kingdom Metazoa; phylum Chordata; class Mammalia; order Rodentia; family Muridae; genus Tokudaia; species Tokudaia tokunoshimensis. The sequence continues at coordinate 57,380,895 of BTHU01000006.1, forward strand.
ATTTATCTCTGGTGCATATTTAATCCCCATATTTAGCATATTTGATCTACTTATGAACTTCAGATTTGACCCTTAAGATTCCATGATCGGTAAATGACAGAGGCGAGGTTTAATGCTCAGCTTATAGTTACCAGTCCCTGGTTTTAACCCTACACTCAGTCTGAAACAAAATATGACATTTTTTTTGTTGAAGACCATGGTTTGTGCCATGATAATCAGAAATTAAATTAGTTTAATAGCTAACTATCTTCATTCTGTACATTAGACTGATGCTTTGTTCTTCTTGGTTAAAACACTCTAGTACCAAAAATGTCTATCCCACATAATGTCTGGACTCCTGGCATAGTGTCTCTGTAGAGAAAGAGTTGATATATTCCTCAGTATAATTGATGGCATTGAATGTTTTGATTGTGGCCTTATGACTTCACCCCACAACTTGCTAGAGGAAAATAATTTCCTGCTTCATTAACCATGGTTTGTAACCGATCTTATAGAAATTTGACTCCTGCTCCATTCGAATAATGCTTGAAGGATCTGGGGGAGTTTTGCTCTTTTCTTTGTTTTCCAATGAAGGGACTCTTTTGGAAACCCAGATTTAGACATGCTCCCATTAGCTTGAAGTATTTGCTCACAGTTCTTAGACGTGGAATTAGAGGACTCATGTTTTATCTGAATAATTTGTTGGAGTCAAAGGTGAGGAAGAGGGAGAGAGAAAGGCAGGGAGGGAGAGAGGAAGGGAGGGAGGGGGAGAGAGAGAGAGAGAGAGAGAGAGAGAGAGAGAGAGAGAGAGAGAGAGAGAGAGAGAGAGAGAGAGAGAGAGAGTTTTCCAGGCTTCAAGTATAAGAAAGATGTTTAGTTGTGAGCCCTAAAAGGGGGCGGTAAAGGTATTCAGAGAAGAGCACTTTCCTGCATTTTTTTGCTTTGGCTCCAGGGACTGAGATCACGCTATAAATGAGCCCCACACTGTAAGCGTTCCTGTTGGCCTTGGGGACTGTTGTTAAGGGGCTGGAGAGTAGTGTAGCTCTCCACAGGGTGCACAGAAGCCCATTTCTCTGGTCCCTCTCAGTAAAGGTGAGGTCTTCCCCCTGTGTCTGCTCATTAGCACAGATCACTCAGTTCTCGCTCATTAGCACAGATCACTCAGTTCTCGCCATGTTTGGAGAAATGAGCTCATGAAGACCTTCCCCTAGGGCAGTCTGTCCACCAGAGCACAAGCACTAAGTGACAGAGAGATGTCATGTCTTGGAGCAGAGTACCTGTCTCAGGGCCATAGCTGTGGCAAGAACATCCAGACCCTATTCAGAAATGTGTTGGCTTAAGATGACCTGTTGCTGTTACTGATGTTTTCCTAGGTGTGTGCTGTGTCAGAATATGAGAGCCAGTCCTGACATCAGCTAAATACTTTGCTTTATTAGCATGTGGAAGCATTTTCTCTCCCTCCCTTGTGCCCTCCCATCCTCTCTCCCTTCCTCTCCCCACTCTCTTTCTCTAACATACACGTGCATACATACTTTGGAGACATCTCAAGTTTTTGTGTATGCGTGTGTACATATGTATGTATGTATGTATATGAATGTATGCATTCACAAGTGCACATATATACATCAAAATTCGACACACATTTACATCATAGAACTAACCCCATCTTTGTATTAGAAGCCTAAAAATTCCTTCTGTTCCTAGGACTGTGCTTAGAACAGAGATAGCCAAACAGGTCACTAAACTACACTAAAGCTGACTTCTTCAAGTAGCTCAGGCCATTTGATCTACGTTTTCTTTTCTATTGCTATGTTACTGTGCACATGTTATCATGGCTAGATACTTTGTGTCATCATAGCAGTTGCTGGATGGGGCAGAGTACACAACAGAGACAAGTTACTGCTCTTCTGGGACATTATACTACAGTCAGATGAGAAGAATCCTGTCACTTCTATTTTTCAGCTCGGGAGAATATATAATTATGTCTTATACCAAGCAACCTCATCAGCAAAGCAAATACTAAACCCATATGTTCATATGCATCCATCCAGAAGTCCAACTGAAGTTTCTCTCAGTAGGCATTGAGAATTTGGGACCTAGAACCTTGTTCTGCAATGTCTATTTCATACACAGAGAGAAAGCTCATGTGACAGGGTTGTAAAGTCTAGGACACTTGGATTTCTTGGGTCCTGAACAGCTGATGGGGGGACTCTATAAATAAACGGGGCCATGACTCACTAGCAGGATCTACAAAGGGTGAATCATAGTGTCTGCGTTGGAATAGATTCTGCAGTGCACACACTTAGGTTTACCCTCCCTTGGGTTTAAAGAGGACACTTCAGACTATCCAAATCAAATTCTACCTGTGCTACAAACAAAAACGCTAGGAAATCATCAAGAAGCTAGTTCCCGCACCTTGGGGTTCTCTCATTTCTTCTTTCAATGACCACATCAGGCTAAGATTAAGTTCACTTATTTAAATTGCCCAGACAGATTCTAATGTTTAAAAGCCTGATGATATAAGGCTCATGGAAAGGGAGTTGAAAGAAATACCCTTGAAGGGAGGGAGGGACACCTTGACATGTAATGTGTATGAGCAGCGTTAGATGAGGCAAATACGTGTTTTGTTTGTATGGACATCTGTAATTTTTGAAAAAAGTTTCTATTACACTGAACTTTCAAAGTACCTGAAGTTTGACATTTGCATGCATTCCAAAGCAGACACAAGAGAATACAGGAAGATACTTCTGAAATACCTGGGAATAATGATATATTTCTGTTCACTAAAGACTCCTTTAATTGTAGGAGGTTTAAATCCAGTAAAATAAATATGCCTGAGGAGCTGCGCTGTAAAACTCCAGATAGCTCCCTTCTCATTTCCTGTGGACCGGACTGCAGCACACCAGGGCTGTATTCACTTCATAGGCTAAATTTTGTTGGTTTGCAGAAGCAACATGTTTTGCTTCTTTGCTTTTTTTGTGGTGCATGCTATGTTTTTTCATTCCTGACTGATTTTCCTGGCTTACACATCTTGTACATGATCCAAATTGGCTCAGAGCCCCCCACTACTTTTTGAGTCTTCAGTAATACCACTGACTAGAAGCCTCCCTTGGGGTCCTTTATTTGAACCAATTAAAATCTAGCTTGCAATTTCAGAGATATTTTTCCTGACTCTTTAAGCTTACATTACTGTCTGTCCCATCAGTGGGCTGCTAATATTCTAAACCTTAAAGTCCAAGGCAGAGACTCTGCCCTCTTGTGTCAAAAAGATTTCGCTTGTGCTGAGAGAGCCAGTTAAGGTATCTGAGAAATCTGAGGCAGTGATTGTAAGACTATCACTGGGAGGATCCCCCCAATCCATCCATTTCAAACTCCCTTTAATGTTCCTCATGTCATTGACTGCATAAACACAAGTGTCTGTCTGGACAATGTACATCTATATTTAGATTTTTATATTTAATTAAGACAGAGTCCAAGAATTAATTTCTATTTGTTTTCTGTCAGTAGAGTTGCACAGAAGACACAACATTGCACTGACTGGGTTTTGTGTGTCAACCTGACATAAGCTAGAGTCATCACAGAGGACAGAGCCTCAGTAGAGGAAATGCCTCCATGAGATCCAGTCATAGGGCACTTTCTTAAGTAGTGATCAATGGGGGAGGGCCCATCCCATTGTGGGTCAGGCCATCCCTGGTCTTGGGGTCTTGAGTTCTGTAAGAAGCCAGACTGAGCAAGCCATGGTGAGCAAGCCTACAGTAGGCAGGACCCTCCATATTCTGTACATCAGCTCCTGTCTTGAGGTTCCCGCTCTGCTTGAGTTCCTGTCCTGATTTCCTCTAATGTTGGATTGTGATCTGGAAATGTAAGCCAAATAAACCCTTTCCTGCCCAACTTGCTTTTTGGTCATGATGTTTCATTGCATCAATAAAACCCTAACTAAGACAAACACATAGAAACAGCATTGGCCTTCATGGAGGCCCATCCAAGTCTTGCCTGCTGATTCTAAAACCGAGGTCATACACAGCACTGCTTCTAACTAATGCGCTTTCTCTTTAGCAAGGGTCAGGTTTCCCTGATTCCTCAGAATATTTCCAGTTCCCTGAGCATTACATAAGAAAACTCAATGAGCTCTGAAGCACAGTGTTTGTTTTCTTTTGTCAGTTTTTCCCCAAACCACAAGCTCTTTTTCGTTATATGGCACTTAAGGCAAGGTATCTGATCATTCGGAATCTTCTAGAGCTGAGTTGAACCATCGTTGTACAGTGAGCAGCCCAACTTCCAGCTCCACTGACACACCGCCATCTTGATAGTTCAATGTTTGAACTATGGGCTTACTGAAGATGGAGACACTTTTTGGTTTTATTTACTGCTGAGAAAGTCCTTGAGCGTTTATCTTTGGGAAATTTCACGCAGTGGATCTCAAAAGTTTTACAAAAACAAAAATTGTAATTCAGCTTGATATGAATTAAAGAGGAGTCCCCCTTAAGCTTCTAAACACCGTTTTCTATCTGTCTTTACTCCTTGTTGATACTTCATTTCTCCTGCCTGTTTAACACTGCTGGTAAAAACGCTGCACCCAAGGGGAAAGCACATATCTTAGTCCTTGCTCTGAAATAATTTGGCATTTCCCCATCTACTGTGGTACAAGCTGCAGAGGTTTTCCAGGAATGTTTTCATAGATGAAGGAGAACTCACTGGTCTAGGTTACCAAGAATGTACACCATGAATGGATGGTGGATGTTACTCAGTACATCTTTGCAACCACGGTCATAGTATTTGTCAGTATTTTGCATTGCATTGATCACTAGATGTTAAGCCTACCTTGCACTTCCAGGATAAACCACATCGGTCCCAAAACTGCTCCCTTTTCTCACTGCTTTCCATTTGATAGTAGCTTAATGTCTTGGCTGTATGTGAAAGGTATGGATCCATGTTGTTCTTGAAACTGCCTTTGTCTGGTTTTGGATCAGGATAATGGACTCTCCTTCAACAGGAAAATAAAGTATCCTTCTTTCTCCCAACTGACAGAAATTACATAGTTACATAATATTACTTTCCCTCACATGTTTGCTTCAATTTTAAAAAAGATACTTCATTTTTGTGACATGTGTCTGTGTGGTGTATTGCATGTCTGTGTGGAGTGTGTTCCTGTGCATGCCAGTGCAGGTGGTGTGTATGTGAGAGAGCACGCATGTGGAGGCCATAGGAATGACTTGGGTGCTTTGGCAATGACTCTCTATCTCATTTGCTAAGATGGGCTCTCTTCCTGAGCCCTGAGCATACACTAATCTCCCTGCCAGTACATTCAGGGAGCGCTTGCCATTCTCCAGCTTTGGAATTATATATAAGTTCCACCATGCTCAGCTTTTGCCTAAGGGCTGGGGATTTGAAGACAGTCCCTCACACTTGCAAAGTAGATATTTCCCTGTCTAACCCTTTATAAAAGCCCCATCCCTGGGATTTTCTTCATTTGATAACTGATTCAGAGATTTTCTACATTTCTACTGAGTCAGGTTTGGCCTCTTTCATCCAACCTGAGTTCATTGACATAGTTTATAATATCCTTTCACCCTTTGGATACCACCAATGTCTTTTGTGATTGTTTGGAATTAAAAACTATTTGTATTGATTATGGATTTTTCTATTTCAATAATTTCTTCCCTCTACTGTTTCATCCTACTGGTATCTGCTAATTTTCCTGTTTTTGGTTTTGTACATGAAAACATATATCATATATTTTTAAGCCCCTCCCCCTGTCACTAACCACCACCATATATATGCCATGTTTTAAATTGATGCATTTTCACTATTATTTTCTCTATATGCCATTTTCACTTATTTTTGAATTTTTCTTTGACTGACAGAAGATTACATACAAATATAACATTTCATTAGCAAAATTTGGGTCTTATATATCATATTATCATTGTTTTTTGAATGACTTCATTATGGTTCGATATCATATTCTTTAAGATTTACATTTTATGGCTTATTAGTATTTGTCTCATAGGCCAGTATAGTTCTTTTAGCAATGTTCCATGTCTAATTAAAAATAGCTTATTTCTATAGTTATTATTAGGTCCTATAAATTGTCTCATTGGTGATGATAATGCTTCAATGACTTTTTATTATTATTTATTTTGGAGTCTTTAAAAAGAATGAGTTTTGTGAAATCATGTTCTAAGGTTCCAATCATGTTCGTGGAGTTAGTTGCCTCTTTCTTCCTTTAATTTTGTCAGAAAAAAAATCTATCCTATCAGGATCTCAGGTTTTTTGGATACATCAATTCCTTCCTATTCCCAGAAGCAAACATGTCAAAGTCTCCTCTTTCTATATAAAAAGCATTATTTTCTGTTAGAAAATTTACAAGTCTGGCTGTCAGCCTCAGGGTTGTTTGTTAGCCACTTGGATCAACTTGAGTTGTGTTTACTTCTGGCTACTGGTTACTTACTCGCTGGTGACAGGGGTTGCCAAGTCACGGGAGTTAAACATTCTCCCCTGTTCCTGTGTTGCTATCAGAAATGACTTATTTCAGGACGGCCATCCATGTCAACATAGACAGTCATGATCAGAGTCTGACCTTTTCTTGGCACCATTACATGAACATGCATGTAGGATTGCACAGCAGAACAAGTCATGCGGTCTCACCGTGGATTCTACCCCTATTTTCAGTGTGCTGCCATCGACATATATGAACACTCAAAGACTGAAAGGAAAAATTAAAAATGTTTGCTGAAATGTCAGTTTGATCTCTGCTGCTCCTATTCTAACAGGTCTATGGAAATGCAAGACCTAGCAAGTCCCCATGCCTTGGTTAGAGGCAGTGATACACCTGGGAGCTCCAAACTGGATAAATCTGGTCTCAGCAGCACTTCCATCACAACAAATGGGACAGGAGGTAAGTGCCATCCCAAAGATGCCCAGAGTCACTCTAAGGGTTTGCCTCAAGCTTTATGCTAGGGGTTGTTAATACATAGCTATCCTATTACTGATCAGAGTTACATACAAGGAATATCCAGCTAGTTTATAAGTGTTCTACTTATCCTCAAAGTTGAATCCCTTATCTATAGCTATGAGCACACATAGCCTGTGAAATATTTCAAAAGATTTCAAAAGGTTGTCTTTTCATATTTTCCCCTGTAAATATTCCACAGAATTTAAAAATTTTAGATAAAAGATATCACCACATATGTGTGTATGCATTAATTTGCATATTCAATATTTTTGTTTTAGTTTCAAATTTAAATAAAAAGGGTTATCCCAACATTTTTCATTAAAATGGTACAATTAATGCCACAACTTATAATAATAATAAGTTATTATTTCAAATATTCTTCATTACTATTTTTAAGAAATGCATTCAGTTTGTCAGAACACATGATCCAAGTGTGTAAAAACATGTACATTTGGAGAGACTATGGCATATACACACAAGCAATATGCAAATTCTATTTTAAATTATTCACCATCAGCCTAGGTACCAAAGTCAAGTTTATGAAAACTCTGTTTTACTTAACAAACTATTCATATGGCCAGATATCAGCATTTGCCACATCATATTTTCTTATATCTGTGAGAATGATATACCCCTTCCCAATTAATCTGAAGGCCATGTTTTCCTTGTCAAGTTGTATGCATTGCAACCTACCCTGCATTTTAATAACGTGTTATACAAACCCTTTGTAGATTAACACTTCCCTATTTAACTTGTCTCTAAACACGCATCTGTAATTTCAAGCTAATGAATGGATGGATTTGGAACTGCAAGTGTTTAGGGTTATTTAGTCAAAACCACCAGAGCATGAGCATTTACCTTTAAAGTCAGAGTTGAGTACAGATAATAAGTGTAAACAATTCGACTCGAGCTCTCTGAAGAAGAGCCGGGAGCTCACGGCTCCTACACATAGTTACGAGCACCAAAGCAGACCTGATGCACTAGCACGCAGAAGGTACACAGTACAGCTAGAGTGGTGCTGAAAGGTTGGAAACTGGTGCCAAGCATGGATGATGACCCAAGGACACTCGGCATGCTTCAGACGGTGAACTCTTAACTGTTCCTGTTCTCAGGGGACAACATGACTGTTTTAAACACAGCAGACTGGCTGCTGAGTTGCAACACCCCCTCTTCCGCCACAAGTATGAGAGCCGATGGTACACTGCATGTGTTTGGGTGTGTGGATTGACATCTGGTTTGCTGTCTGCTCTGTTTGCCCCTCTATTCTACGTTCTACACTTAACAAGCTAAAACTGACAAGTAAACAGGCCTCGTACCTGGTCATGTTTAACATCTGGCTGCAGTTTTCTTATCATTTATACTCTAATCTTATATGCTTAGATCAGTGAGGGGGGATTCTTATATCTTTCAGACTTCTGCACCACTGGGGATTATATTGACTCATAGCTAATTATCAGTTTCTTATGTCATTCTTTCAGCCCAACAAAATCATGGCAATCAGAGCAGTGTAAGCCAGTGAGTAGTCACAGAAACTCAATTACCCAATGGCCTACTTATCCCCATGGTTTATAGTCTTACTACTACCACAAGGTTTCGCTATATTATATTCTTTGAGAAAATATTCCGGAGAATCTAAAATAGAATTAGCGCTCAATAGTCTGCCATTTTAAAAGTTACTAGTAGTGATGGCTGTGCTTACAAGATTATTAGCATGACACAGTAGAGTATGCCTGTAATCCCAGCTGCTTAGAAGGCTGAAGTAGAAAACTCACAAGTTTAAGTCCAGCCCACATAGGAAAATCTAATCTCAACTAACTGAATAAATAATAAAATGAATGAAATAATAAATGACTAAATGAATAAATAATAAAATTATAAATTAAGTCTCTTAAAAGGTTGATGTTGACTGCATTCATCCGTCCACATAAGCATTCTCCTGGAATAAATGCTAATATGCAATCGAAAGTTAAAACAAAAGAATCACAGTCCTACAGAGCCTCCTGTCTTGAGATTTAAATGGAAATGTAGATCACATCCACGCATTAAAATAGAAGAGTTTGGCTGGACATTGCTCTATTTCAGATTAAATTAAAATATATGACAAAAGCATTATATTCATTATTTATATTTTTTCATAATTTGAATTGCAAATATTTTCCATTTTCATGCTTAAAAAGTGTTGCCAGCTTGTAGCTATTCTTGATTTCTTTTGGTAAAGAGACAGATGGTAAATGATGGTAGGTCAATCATTTGGGTTCCTCCAATAGCTCATCTCCATGGTGTATAAGCAAAAGTAGCTCTCGGCTGTATGTAAATAAAGGCACAGGGCCCAGTTCCAACGAAACTGTATTGATAGACCCTGAAATTTAAATTTTATGTGCTTTTTCTTTGTGTAACAAATATATTTCTGTTACAAAATATTCTAATTTTGCTGGGGGTTTTTAAAAGCAATTACAATGGAAAATTCATCCATGGCTCACTGATATTTATTCTAAAATGGTTACACTATAATCCCGTGTGATGCAATGTTACAGTGGTGAACTCCTAACACTGAGTGTGTCATCCAGCCCACATCATCTCACCCAGAAGCATCGTTCTAAGTGTAAAGTATCACATTTTCCTGTTCCATCATGCTACGCTCAGGTGGTCTGTAAGGGCAAGCACATGCAATGCAGAAGCACAATGAATCTGGACCGTAGCATTCAAATACACTGACTGGCTGTGCCACATCAAACAAGTTCTTCGTGCTTCCACATCCTAGCTCCTTAATATGATAGGAAGATTCCAACCTTCCTGGCAGGCATCTTTGTTAGTAGATAAATTGATTGGCAATAAATACCACTATAGTTTTCTTTCAATAGATAATTCCATAATAATTAAAGAATAGGTTTTTATTTAAGGAAACTGGAAATATTTGTTGTTTGAAAATATTTCTCATGCCACAAGTTCTCTGAATTTACAAATGTGTAAACTGGACAACAGAAACCAACCCTCCAGTATCGGCATGCTAGAAATACTTTGATACAACTGTTAAGCGACAAGAGTAATAACGTATGTTGAAATGGGTTCTCAGACACTGATAGAGAAATTTTAATGAATTTTATTGATGACTCAGCAGTTCTTTATGACACAAATGTTTCCTGTTTGATCGCTCTTATCGAGGATAAAATACTTTTAAACGATTTCTTTTCATGATTAGTTTTAGATCTCTGTGTGTGTGTGCCCCTAAAGCAGTATGTACAGGTACTTGTGAGCCCTGGATATGGGTGCTGGGAATTGAACTCAGGTCCTCTGCACTTCTCATTAGTCAGCCATCTCTTTGGCTGTACATACTTTATTTTAATACTGGTTTTAATATTAGATTTAGATTATTTGACAAATTTATTGCAATAAAACCAAAAGAAAAGCTAAAATCTAATGGCCTTTCCCAGTTTTTTTTTTTTTAGCATTAAAACAAAATTTAATTTTAAACTTTTTAGGTAAGTTGAAACATCACCTTGAGACTCTGCTGCCTCGTGCCACCTAAGCTTCTCATGTTTCCTAAACTGAGTTAAGAAGTTATGACACCTTAGTTCCAACTATATTAGTCTATCTGGAGATTTATGTTGAAAGCCACATTTTTACCTCAAATGTGTATCATTTGTAAAACTCAATGAAATGAAAAATGTAGGAACCAGGTGTGGTACTGTATGCCTATAATCCTAAGACACAGAATACTTGTGAGGGAGGAAGGGAAGAGAGGGAGGGAGGGGACTTAGCAGATAAGTCAGTGGTGAGGCTCTAAGTGCTATATGAATATGTGAATACTTCAGCTCTGCTCTTACTACACAAATACAGCAGAGAACAATACCTAAATACATGAGCCTGGCTGTGCTCAACCACTGGAATACAGATTCCACATCATAAAATGTTCTTAGATTCCCAGATACTAAAACTACAGGCCATTGGGCAGATTTGGCATAATGACAGATGCAAGCCTATTGGTGTATTTTAGACCAAAAAAAATAAAAAAATAAATAAAAAAAAATCTGTGGGAATCTGAGAACCTTCTTCCAGATATATGTAATTTCTGACTCAGATTTTAGAATACCATCATGAGCATTGGTTCAGTCATATGCATATCATATACAAATATCTAGATCTGGTGGGTGTGCCTTGGACCATACTATAAAGGTACATTTTATTTTCACATTTCATTGAATCATAGCTAGCGAGACCCAATTCTATCCCATTCCCTGTACTAGAAAATGAGAACCCAGGGCTCCAAACCGTGTGCTACTGACCAGTCGGCCACCAAAACCCTGCACAAAGCGAAACAGACTGAAAATGTCAATGGAAGCCAGGGAGTGTCCAAGCAGAGTGAGTGGCTAGGACAGGGGATGAATTAACTCCTCATGGAGCTTAAGAAGTCCTGATAGGAAAGATTGGAGAAGCCAAAAACAGGACAGTGCCACCAACTGTACTCGTGAAATTTGAAATAGATATCAAGGAATCTTCTAGAACTTTTCACATTTAGGCAACTAACTCACATACAGTAAACTTGTTTCTACTTATGTGTTTAGGCAGAGTCTCCTACCACTAAACTCTACTCTCTATATTCTATAACTGTGCTCTTGTTATATTCTTGTAGAATGATAATCATTCACTATTTCATCAAGTTCTGTCACAAGATTAAATATTTATTGACCAGCTAGGAAGAAAAGGCATTGACAGGCGGTGCCTAGGATTTTGAGTTGACATATTGGTACAAACACATGGCATAACGATGGTGTATTCTAGTGGTTGATAAAGTTGGGAGGCGATCGATGTTCGCATCCAGGTAGTGCCATAAACCGGGATCTCCTCAATAGATTTCTTGTTGAGATTCCTTGCAGAATCTGTCAAAAGTTGGAGAGAGAAATAGAGAAAGAACATGAAGCTGATGGGAAGTGTTTGGAAGCAGTTGGGAGAGCAAAAAAAAAAAAATAAACCATGACCAAAGTACGCTGTATGAAAGAAAAAATAAAGTAGCTGTATAAAAGTAGCTATATGCTGTGGTTGAGGGGGAAGTGTGTGGAGTTACATACCTACCAGTTTAAGCACAGGTTTCTGAAAATGAAGTGAAAACTAAATTATTTGGCCCCTGCTTTGCAGGGAGTAAGGTTAAGTTATGATAATAAAATAAATTTCTCCACAAAAAAAAATACTACATATTGCTGTTAAACCTAAGTTCTAAAGACACTCTAAGGAGACAAGAGAAACTTTGCTTTCAATACTGAGTTGGGAAGTGACCTGAGAATTCAGAAGCTATAAATGACTGCCGCCAATAGTCACACTTGGTCTGGACATAATCTGTAGATGCCAAGTATTTTAAGAAGTTAAAGTTTGGGAAAGTATGGTTCTACCATTTGTCTCTATGCAAAGCACCTAGCTATAGGAATGACTTTGTGGTGAGATTCATTCTATCCCACTTCTAGAGAAATGTACTATGGCTTTCTTATTTTAAGCATGCAGGAGAAGAAAGTCTCAAAACTTTCAAACCAGAACATTTGCGTATCGCTGTTGATTTTAATTCAAAGTATTTGATGCAGCAATTTGATTTTTGCTGAAAAACTTGGAGCTATCTACGATACAAGGTTTTTCTTCCATTTTTAGTGTGTAAATGATTTTGGAGGCTATCTGAAAAATAGGTAACAACAACCCTTGCTTGACATATATTAGTGTACAAAATTAACATTACAAAATTTAAAATATATTTTGATATTTTTGTAAATACGTACTGAATTTGGATTTTTATAAGTTTTGAAAAATAGTAAAAAAAATGAGATTTGTTTTGTTAAAGAAAATTTTTCTAATATCACCATGGACATAACATTAAAAATACAGTTTTGTACCTGAACTGTATCTATTATATCTCATTAAAAATGCAGAAAGAAGTGCTCGCTTCAACAGCACACATACTAAAATTGGAACCATGCAGAGAAGATCAGCATGGCCCCTGCGCAAAGAAGACACGCAAGTTCGTGAAGTGGTCCATAATTTTTGCAGGCTTTTATTTTCAGTTCTGCTAATACCACTGTCACACACCCTTTTGAAATGCAAATGGTTCTTTATCCCTGTGGTGACATTTTCCTCCATGGCTCCCCTGATGTTTCAACATAGATGAGAGGTTTCTCTCTGAAAAAAAAAATGCAGGAAAAAAAGCAAGACAAAAAAATGTGAACATAAACCAAGTATGTTTGGAAGACCAGTGGACATGATGTCCATTACAAAGGATTATTTATAATTTGCTGTATATTTTCTGCTACTTAACATATTTTATAGTATTAAAGGTAGCTTAATAACCTTTCTCTAATGTTTATGAGAATATTAATGATATTAAAGTATTGATTTATCTTTTTGAGTTTTCCTCTATTGAGAAAAATCAGAGCAGTTTTTATTAGCAAATTGTCCATTCTTTTCAAGTAATAATAACAAAATATCTTAGCACTTTCCTAGGAGTGCAAGTGATTTGCCAATGACCATATAATGTAAAATAATTTCTAAAAATAATTTGTTTGGAAAAGATAATCAATTTTGTTCCTTTTTCTGTTTTCTAAGAATTAATCACATGTAGCCCTGCTTATCCCCCATGGACTAGATTCTACAGTGTTATAGCCATAGACCTTGCCCATTTCTACTTTATACTACCCTTACCTGCAGAGAAAAAGGAATTTGACATTAATGTATTTTTTTTCCCTCCAAATGTTACCTTGTTACCAGTTTTGTTACCTTGTCACTTAAAAATCCATTCATGTTAGAAGACTGGGATCCTCTTGGTATTTCTGCATTTCTTCACATTCTCTCCAGGGGAAGGCTTTCCTCAGTAAAATAAACCACTTTTGTCCTGAATACAGACGTTTTAAATTAATGAAAGATGTCACCAGAATTATGAATGGGACCAAACCTCTCTTTCTCTTCTTCGATCTCCTTTTGACTGCCTGAAGCTTTCAAATTCAGGAAATTATAATCAAAACCAATGCTGAGTGATGCCTAAATCAACTCTTGAGGTTCGTATCCATGGTAACAACACTAATCACCATCAATGTGTCTGGCTTCTAGACCAGCTTTGACAAACACAGCTCACCTTCTGCCCTTCTCATCTCACAAAAAGACATCATAGGAGAGGATAGTAAATCTCTGTTACAATACTCTTTACAGACATAGACTTGTTTGAATGGGACCTTAGCCATATTAGAATTTGGAAGCTCTAAGGTGTTTCTTGTTCTCACGTTCCAGAAGTCTTTGGGCTATGCTTCTGTCGTAGGAGTAAGAAGAAAGAAGATGCAGGCTTTGAATGGGACAGATTCACACTCATCTAGATCATGCCCAGTGTTATCTTTATGCAGATAGAAAGGATCCCAATTAGAAGGCAATACAGGGTAAAGAGGAGATCCTGTAAGTTCACCAGCCAGTGTCAAACTCAATCTCTTAACAGCAATGCAATTGGGGAGAGCCATTTTGTGTTTCACACTTCAGCCTGTCGTTTGAAAAATGAAGATGGTAATAGCATCACCTAACTGCCGTGGGAGTAAACGAATTCCTCATTTATATGGTTTACTTCCATTCATCTGGATTGCCTAGAATGTGATAGGCACATTTTGACTGTGTACTAATGCATCAGCAATGCTGCTTTCCATTGTGTTTTGAAACAATAATCCATGAGTAAAACACGCATAACATAACCTGGTAGCATATCCAAGTATTTTACAGCTGTTCATTATGGTGAAGTATTTTCAATTTCTCTAAAAGGAAATCACATTTATTTATACTCAGAGCTACTGTCTGGACAATTTCACACTGGTACACAGACCATAAATGCTAAGTATAAAGATTCAACAGAAATTCCAATCAAGCTTTGTTGATTGTACGTGTACTAAAACTTAGTCATGTCTGGATGCATAACAAATAACTTCATAATAGTAAGTCGTTTTTGCAGTGGTAAATGCAGATCAGGTATATCAGTTATACTGTGAATGCAAATTACTGAATGAAGTAACCACACATCCATTATTCACTATTATGCAGATGACTAGACTAAACAGATTATTGTTACTATTTAAAAAAGAGACAAATCATAAAATTTCCTTCTCCAAAAATAAGTAATTCTTATGTGTGTGGTGTCGTGTGTGTGTGTGTGTGTGTGTGTGTGTGTGTGTGTGTGTGTGTGAGAGAGAGAGAGAGAGAGAGAGAGAGAGAGAGAGTTTAACTTTCTGCATCCAACCTTTATAGTTCTCTGAATCTCTTACCAATTCATGCTATTATTCACTTGTGTATACTAAAGCTAGACCTCAATGAGGGTTTGGCTGGGTTTGCTACAGAAGGGTGTAACTTCACTGCATGCTTCTCCTTAGCCAGCCACTTCTCTAACAGGGTCACGTTTCTCCCTTGCTTGGTTGGTGGGTGCTGAATGAACCCACTAGTCTTTTGTACCACACTGACTCACGGTCGGCTAGTATTAAATTCTGTCCTCTAGTGGTCTGCTTGCTTCTAAGTTACTTAACTGCACCAGCCCACTTAACAGCCAGGGCACATGGGATGTGCCAAGTAGAAAATAGCTTAGTGTATCCCCTGACTGCTATGATAGATACATGTGGTAGGATTTTTGTCAACAAAAGGAAAATATGGTGTGACCAAATTGGTAGAGGCTGTGTCATTGCATGTGATAATGATGACAGTGTGTGCCAGCCTGCTTCCGTGCCAAGGGAAGATTTTGTCAGAATTCCTTATGGTAGGCATTTTATGGAGAAACTTGTGATGCTGTAGACGGCCTCTCTCTCATTCAGTACTAATCTCAACATCATCGAAAGAAAATGTTATGCTGTTACATAGAAAGTACCCAGTACTTGAAGAAACTTTTTTTGGCATTTTGGTTTGTTTGTTTTATCAGGATATTTACTGAGTGTCTTGCTTTTCACCTATGGTGAGGAGAATAGGTCCAGGGTTTTATGGATTTGCTTATGCCTCTGTTGAACCCTCATGCAGTTCTCTCTACATATTTTATTTTCTTTGGAAGAATAAAGCCTAAGGTTGTAAATACCTCTGCAGTGACTTGAGTTGAGTGGTGAGAACCCTGTCAACATCTCTTCCCTCTGTTACTGTGTGAAAGTGTGCTTAAGAGAGTTTTCTAGAAATGCAAATGCAAGTGCTGCTCTCTCACGTTTGAAGGCTCCCAGCCTTTAAAAACCAGACTCTCAGAACCAGCCCAGCCAGAGGATTTTAGAATAAATCCTCTATAAATGCATGCCCACTTAGACGCTAAATTAACAAAGCTTTTCCTCGTTCATTTCTCAAGTTTTCTCTTGCATGCCCATGATAGCTTCAAACAAAAAAAGAAAAAAGAAAGAAAAGAAAAAGTTGCAGCCAGGGCCTTTGCTGTGGATTTAGAAGTAAAACTCACCTGTACTTATTCTTCTGCATAGTGTCTCTTCTTGCAGTCAAAACAGAGCCCTTGCACAGCAGTGAGTCCACTACCACGACTGGAGATGGAGCGCTTGACACTTTTACTGGGTCAGGTAAAGCCTTTAGCTCGTGTCTCTGTGTCCACGTTGGGGTCCCTACACTTTCTCCTCCTTGAGTGCAGCACAGGCTCAAAGCTGTAAGAGTTTTCACTAGTATAAGGTCGGCCAGAAAGTCACTTTCCCGAAGAACTAATTGTCTTAAAATTACGTGTTTTCTGAAATGGTGTTTGGAACCCTTTTGCCAACCCTTCAGCCTGCACGGTAATAATCCCATGATGTTCTCATTAGCCGAGCCAGCTCTCTTCATTATTTTATACACTGCTTGATCAATTTAATAATTAGGTCCATAATAGCTAACTTTGTTCCTTCAACTTGCCCGTTTAAATTACATTAAAAACTGCCTTCTGTCTACCCTTCTAGATGTAAAACTATCCATTTGATTCCTTCTAAATAACCTTGTTTCCTCTCTGGGTTTAAGAAAGTACTCCTGTGTAGGCAGCTGAAAGACAAGTATTAAAGGTTAATGGGTTTCTGGAGAACACATGCTGGTTACATTAGAACCCAGCCTGGGAGAGTGGTCCTGTGCTTCAAAGGGAACAATAGTATGTCTTTAAACATCAATCCTTTTTAAATATAAATACCTGATAACTCCCAGCTGGGCATAAAGAGTACAAATTAAGTTGACTTACAGGCTCTTTGAAAATTACTATTCTGTGTGGCTTATTATCTAATGAATAAAATTTTGGAAACCCAAGAAGGATTGTGTATATCACTAAGATAAACATGAAACCCAGAAAAGTGTTACGGCAGTTAAGTCTCAGTTCTGTAGCTCTGTTTTAATATATTTTATGTTTATCCATGTCCTCATGTGCAAGGATTTTATGTGGGTGTGCTTTATGCAGAAAGACTTGAGGGATGCCTTGAGTCTAATGTAGTGTTATGAAACATATTTCACTTTTATGGAGACAGATGACCCAGCTTTATTAGTTCACACCAATTGGAGCAGTTGTCGTATGTGCGCATAAATACTAGTACTCTAGACAGAAATAAATACTAGTGGACCAGCCTGGCATAAAGACGCATGTGTACCGGTGAACCTTACTGTCAGCAAGCCACCTGCCTCACAGGAGATGAACAGCCACAAGCATATTACATTACTCTGTGGTGCTCGCTAACCATAACTACTGTTAATTTTCTACAAAATCAATGTAGGCAAATAGTGAGGGGGGGAAGGTATTAGATTGTGAAGCAGATGCTACTGTGCTTCAAGAATATATAAGTCCTTTGAAAGAGGAGTGACCAGTGTACAGATTGTAACTTCAGAACGTTGCAATCTGTTTTACAAATAAGAATACGAAAGTCCTCAAAGACATCCAGGGTGGTTCGGCCACACGGTCAAGCACAGACCAGCCTAGAACCGTATGCGGACAATCAGGCCCTAGCTGTGGTATGGCGCTGGAAACTATGATGACTGAGAAAGAATGATGTAAGTACTCTCCCTGCTTGTCCCGCATAGCACCACTAAAGACACGTTCTTAGATTTCTGCTAAGAACTCTCTAGGGCTCCATGGTCTAAGTTAGGTAGCCACTTCTAATACATGATTATTTAATTTCAGTAAATTAAAATTTACTGAAATAAAACAAAATATGTTTCTGGTTAAACCAACCACTTTCCAATCATGTAGTTCCTGCCCATGGTTGGTGGCTACCTGAGTAGAAACTCAGACACAAAACACCCCTAACACTATGGAGACTCTACTGGACAGACAGCAGAGGTCCAAATGGACCTTCTCCACAAGCATTGAAGACACTCAACAGAGTTCTGCCTGTAGTCCAAACATTAGTAGTAGCCTGGCTGTGATATCATGAAGCAACCCCTACCAGATAAATACCCCCCGCAGCTTCTCTTCTTCCTGAGAAACACTAAGTTAAAAAAGAAATCATGGTAGAGGAGTAAAAGGTTTAACCTTTCTTGATTCCATCCTGTGAAAAACTGGTAATAGGCATTCATTCTAAGTTATAATCAGTTCTCAGGACAGACCAAAGGTGCCCATCACTGCTTCCTCCCGTTGGTACAAGTGATCAAGCAAAAGAAACATAATGAGTCCGGAGTTCTGAGGGATGTGGGAGTCACTCCAGAGGGATCAAGCATCACCCAAAGCAATCTGCAGATCTTTCTGGAGAGACAGCTTCTACAGGGATCAACATAACTAAACAACTGTGTTGTTGCCCAACATATCTAGACATTTATCAATTTGAATAAAAAATGATAAGATTTAGTAAAGAATTTTATCCCTTTCGTAATCAGCTCAGTTTTCCAAACCAAAGGTTTTTGTCTTTTAACATATTTTACAGATATTAATATAAAGTCCCAAAGATCAATCAAGCCATTAGTATTTGGGGTACATTATTCTCACAAGGTCTAAATTCATTCATTGAAGGGAAAAATGTTCAGAGTGGTGTTCAGGTCTCTGGGTCTTTCTAGGATATAGAATTCTTCTCTGTCTGATTTAATAAAAGATTTTATAAGTTGATATTTCTCATTATTTTGTCTTATTTGAAATCCCTTCAGTTTTTCAATCTTGAGGATAACCTATCAGTATGGACAGCTCAAGTTTTGACTATCCCAACAGGGAGTCCTATCAAAAATCAGAAAAAAATCAACACGAAATTAAGCTTTCTTAACACAGTTTCTATTATAATATTCAATACTGTGGAAATTTGAATAATGAAAATTTAGTTTCCATGTGCATTTAGTTTCCATGGAACATAACACAAGGCTCTATTCTCATTTATTTGATTTCAAGATTTTTTTTTAATTCTTTTTGGTTCTGGAAAACCTAAGTGAAGGGTAATGTTTTATTTCCAAATATATATAGAAAATTCACTTAAATCCAGTTCCCCAGATGTTTAGAACTTAACACCCTTATGGTCACAGTTCGACCACTCTCAAAACTGATTCACAGTATTGGGGAACACGTGCTTGCCGTACACTATCACTATGAAAATTAAAATTTTATTTCCCTATTCTACACTTACCAGCCAAGCAGCATTTTAAGCACATTGCACACTTAAGACAAGCACACAGCATGTTAAGCACATTGCACACATGTCTGTAAAGTTCACGGGGGGGGGGGGGACTTGATAGCAGTTGGACATAGGAACATATCATATTGCATGAACCAGCCAGCAACCTAAACCTATTTGTCACTTCTTGCCGTTCTAAACGTTTAGCTCCAGCGTTCATATGAACAACTCAGAAAGGGTGTAGTGCTTTGAAGTTTAACTATGATTGATTAGACTAAACTCATGCCAGCGCTGCGTTGTGTACTACTTTAATCTTTTTGAAATGTGAATGAACAGCAGATGCCCTAATAAAGACACTCTGTGTGCTTGCCCAGTACAGACTGGCTGGGAAGGAACTGGCTCAACACATTAGAATCCATGTATGTACAGTGCATCAGTCTTAGTCAAGGCAGATGACTAAAGGGGAGAAAGACTTCCAAACTTTTGGATACATTCCACAGTGGGGTGCATATTTGAATGAAATATTGAAATAACCTGACTTTCCCTTTTAAGGTCTTCTCCCAAAAACATCATCTTTGATGGTTCAAAACAGGTTTGAAGAGATAATTGGTACAATATTTTACACCACGTAAAGCAAGGCAGCTCATCGATAACCCATGCCGCCTGTGTATATTCCCATTACTCAAATATTTTGACTGTACATTTTTAAGCACCCACCTGATGGATGTGCCAGGAGAAATTGGAAACAGTAGCATTTTACAATCGGGAGATGCAAGTTTGAAACCTGAATCTCTTAATAATTATTTTATTTTAGTCAGGATAAATATGGAATTGGTATATCAGTATCGTATTTGGGTATAAGGTGTAAAGTTTACATACATAAAACATTGACTTTCATACCACGAAAGTTAACTGTGTTGTCAAAACCATTTGCCAATAAGCGATCATTACAGAAGAGCATAGCAGAGACCTGAGAAAGTGGAAGGTTGACATTGTCTGTGGGAGGAACGGACACTTCAATCTCCTGCATCAAAACTTTAGAAGGAAGATGGTGTGTAATCAACTGCTTCTATTTGAAATGAGTTTGAGAGAGATGTAAACTTTAAGCGCTGTGTTTAATCTGCACTTTTCCTAAGTAGGCTGCACACTCTGTGGTGAAGATGTGTGTTCATGGAGCGATGCTCTGTGTGCTGTCGTTTGTGTCTTATAGTAATAACAAGCAGCGGCTATAGCCCCCGGTCGGCACATCAGTACTCCCCACAGCTGTACCCCTCCAAGTAAGTGCCCAGTGCGTTTAGTTTGGCTGGAGAGATTTTTTTTTTGAAATTACATGTGCTAATTTTATATTCACATATTAGAACTTTAAATCGGAAACATGTATGCATATAACTATAAAATCTGGGCAGATGCATGTGATTAGATGTGATATATTAGATTAATGTGATTCATTAGATTAGATGTGATACATTAGATTAGATTGTGAAAGAGTATATTTTACAAGAATTAGAAGCATCCAGTTGTGTCGGTAATTCCTATCGTCCCCAATGTTCTGCTCCGAGGAAAACAAGAAGTATGTAGACAAATAAAGCTTCAAAATTCTTCAAACCAGGACACTTGAATATTTGTTTTAGAATTCAAATATATGGGGTTTTCAACTATCCAAGGTTTTTACTTTAAATCTTTAGTATGCAATGATTTTTGTATACCATCTTGAAAATAAGTAAGAATCCATATGTAAGACTGATTATAAGAATAATACACACAACTTAATATGTATTTGAGCATTTAAATGAATATGCACTGAATTTGGATTTTAAAATAACTTCATCCTCTATTTTTAAGGAAAATTCAAGAAACAGTGATTAGAAGAAAATATACAGAGATCATACTTTAACCAAACACCACGATTTTACAATACAGTCCCTGAGTGAAATATTTTCTAGGATTCTAAGTTACAATCAACACACTTTTGAGAGTTTGCTGTGTTGTTTTTAAAACTAGCATAGTCATCTGTTTTGAGGACAGGACAAATAGGTCGATTTCCAGTTTATATCTCAATTTGTTTGTTTAGCAATATGCCAAGATTCAAGTTTTCCTATGCATGTACATTAAAATATAATAAGTTATGTTCCTCCACACCCAAGATGCCTTAAGTACAGGCTAAGGACTGGATTCCAGTTGGGAGCATGTACAGAATGGCCCAATGAAAAGAACAGCATTCCATTTCTTTACAAGAAGACACTTACCTTTTCTCAGATTTCCAGTTTAGAGTAGTGAATTCTTCGAAGGGTTGCTAAGTAAATTTTTGTAATTAATATATAACACTGGGACACCTGTTGTAAGTGTGTATATACTATGAGAACATTCATTAGCTGGCTATGACCCTTCTTCCCCAAGTGTGTACCAAAGGAGTGTTAGTGCAGATGTAAATTTAAAAACGCAGACCTAGAGAAAATTAAATATGCCGTCTAAATCCAATTGCTTATTTTAGGGATGAGATGTAGACTCCAAATCTTTATATTATCTGTTTAGAGTTACAGACTGGCTGACATCAAAGCCTAGAGCTCCTTTAAAAAAATATTCATTTTTTTTTTAACTTTTATTCATTTCTGACAAGTTGGGGATAAGGAATGGGATTACTTCCGGGGTGTTATAGGATTTCACTGAAGCTGAGCTGTCTGAATTGATATGCAGTCTTTGTTGCCACAGTAATGCTATTTTTCTGATATTTAGGCCCTATCCACACATTCTTTCTACACCAGCAGCTCAAACAATGTCGGCCTATGCAGGCCAGACTCAGTACTCTGGGATGCAGCAGCCGGCCGTCTACACAGCCTACTCACAGACAGGACAGCCCTACAGCCTCCCTGCCTACGGTAGGTCACATCTGCAATCTTCTGTTGACCGATAGCTTTCCACGTTAGTGCAAGTTCCAGCCCTGAGGGACATTGTCTCACTCACCAAGCGGTTTGCCTGTGTGTTTTCTAAACAGATCTTGGTGTAATGTTGCCTGCCATCAAGACGGAAAGTGGGCTTTCCCAAACTCAGTCCCCGTTACAGAGCGGCTGCCTCAGCTACAGCCCTGGGTTTTCTACCCCACAGCCAGGCCAGACACCTTACTCTTACCAAATGCCAGGTAAGTAGCCAGCCATCAAACATGTTCCTGGAAAAAATAATACAATGGATTCTTTAACTGTGACTCTGTGACTTCAGACTTAGGTGAGTCACAAAGACAGTTTTCAATATCACCACAGCTCACTGGGTTTCCTAAGAAAAGTCAGATAACCAGGCAGAAGCAGATGGAAACAGCTGGATGCAGGTGGGGAAAGATGTCTCATATCGAATGTAAAGATTTCCAGTTAAGCTCAGGCAGGAAATGAGTAGCAAGCAAAGCAAGTGAGAGCCCCAGGCAGGCATGACAGTCAGGAGCCTGAGGTCCTTCTAAGCAAATGTCGTGAGATGAGGGACAGATCCCGGCTGGGGAGGCAGCTTTTCGGGTTCCTTGTCTGCTGTCAGGAGGGGGCTAGCATGGAGTGTATCTTCTTTCAAATCTCTCAGATTTCAAAGTTCAGTAACCAAAACAAAGTAATATCTCTCTCGCAGATTCTATAAAAAGAAATATTTTAATCATATTACAAAAAAGTATTGATTAAATATAAACTTTACTTTCTAATTTATAATATATGTAATTTAGTACCCATTTCCTGAGTGGAGGCATGTTACTTTGACGTATATATTTAATTTGGTATATAAAAGAAGTCAAGATAAGTGTTTATGTGTCCTCAAACTTTCGTAATTTATTTGCAGTGAATGCATTCAAAATCCAATCTTGTACCTTTCCTGCAACCTATGTTATTCTCAGTCATTGAGCAATAGAGTCTCTGCACTGATTTCTTGAATTGCTTGGCAGCCACTGCCCAGCGTCTCTACCCTGCGCCGCCCACCCTTGTCCCCTCCGCTTCACGGAGATCCCCTCGCCTGCATTCTTCACACGGTGGAGCTCTGTGTGTTACTCATCTTTCTGCGCTTAGCTTACTTCACTTAGCACAGCGTCCTTGTCCATCTCAGAGCCACAAGTGACCAGGTTTCAGTACCTCTTACAGCCAAATGGATACAGAAACCGAAACCGTTAAACTGTGTCTGTCTTTCCCCTAGGCTCCAGCTTCACACCATCGTCTACTATTTATGCAAATAATTCCGTTTCTAATTCAACAAACTTCAGCGGCTCACAGCAGGTATGGCGGTTTTACACCTTTTAAATTTTCTGTTGAAGATTTTAGGTTTGTTCAATTTATAATTTATAGCTATTTATAACTTATAATTGCTGTAATCCTTTATTTAACTTTATGCAGCGTTTGAAAACCTCTGTCTCTTCTTTGCTGGACTTCTTGAGATTAAGATGATCATTTTCATTTATCCTTCAAAAATTTTAAAATTTACTTTTAGTTGTGAAATTAAAATATTATTACATCATTTTCTCCCCTCCCTTTTTATCGCGAGCCCCTCCCATAAGCTCCTGTTCTTGCTCTCTTGCAAATTCATTGTCTGTTTTTCTTTAATTTTGGATATACAGATCATTTCAGGGCTGATCTCTTGGTATTGGATGCACAGTTAGGAAGCTCTTCCCTGGAGAAGACTATAGGAAGAATTTTTTAAAATATAGCATTATTAATTCTTTACAAATATCATACATGTATATTGTGAACTTAAATAGTTCTTTTTGGTTACCTTGTATGCATACATGATCTGAAAATTAGGCTCTTTATTTAAAACTAAACTAACAATTCAGCAGAATAAAAAAATACCTATTCAGAATTATTAGGTATTTGTTCTTCTTGTTAACTGTTAAAGGTTTGCCCACTAAACACCTAAACTATAGGCAGTTTAATCATCTATCATGTTATTATAGGATATATTGCATATTTTTTATCTTAAGCTATAGTATACGTAGTTTTATTTCCCTTGATTGAAATTGCCTATGTAATATATCATTACTTGATACATTGAACTAGAATCGGTCATAAGATTGAGATGTATGCTCTAAGACAGAATCCTAAAACAGAAGCAGTGACTAAATAAAAGTCTGCAGAACTACTAGTGACTTTTAATTTTTTATTATTTAGATCTATATTTTCTTTTAATAAATCTTTGATTGTCGTCTCCCCGACAGCTCTACTTTTCTCTCTGGCCACAGAGCCTCCAGTAGCGCTTAACTTATCATGTTTTATTAATGTTTTCATGAATTTTAAAATCTAGGATGATAGAATTACATTGGGATAAGAGTAATTGTTCCTACATGAGCATCCTGAAACAGATGGGTCATGATTGTGTTGACAATTCAGAATTGTGTCCTTGATTCCTGATTCTCAACCGTGTTCAGAATGATTGAGACTGAAGGGAAACTGACTTCTAGACAAACAATATGCTTTTATTTTAATACAATTACTGTGTTTTTATACATTTTGAAAATGTAAGTTATTTCATGAATGCTTTCTCTTTAGATTTAATAAAAGAATTCTATCATTGCCTTCTTGTAATTTTAGTAACATAGCAAAGGGGCCAAAGGAAGTTTTATTAAAATAGTATTATTTAAAATATTTGAAAGATATGAAGTATATAATTTGGCATTAATTTAAAAGTATCTTATAGCATTATACTTTCTGCAAAACAAAACTGATGATTTTTGCTAGCTTATGTTTTATGTATTAACACATCAGACATTTATTGAGCACTTGATATACATGTTTTTGACTAGTCATTTGAAGTTCAAAACTAGTCAAGTGTTTGTTTATTGTCCTCTCAAAATGTACAGTCTTCCTGAAGAAACAGACAACATACAACACGGACAAAAGGTAGATCAGATGGCTATAATCACTGAGCAATACTTTTGACAGAAGACAGTATAAATGAAACTCTACTGTCCCTGGAAAGATACAATAATAATATATATAGGACAAGAAAGCTTTATTAAGTTTCCATCACAAATGAATCAAATTCTGCTTGAGAATTCACAGTGGATCTATAGAGACTGTAACTGTATTTGAGATGGAAGTTAAGTACCAATTTATCACTTAAAATATGCTGAGTACCTGATAAACACAGGAAACTCTGTATACTTGGAACCTGAGGATAGCGGTGTGACTGGATAGGCTACACTCTTGCCTCATGGAACTTTCAGTATACAGAGAAAGTAGACAGAAGAACAGTGGGAAGACAAAAGATAGTACACAGGAGCTAGCTTTGACACCTCAGGTTATAATTTCAGTCTAGAAACTTACCAGTTGTGTGACTGGGACAAAAACCACTTAAAGTTCTGTGGCTTCATAGTTCTTAACATAAAATAATAATAATGTTGCCAACAGATAATGTTCTGAGAGGCAAGCGAGCCAGGCCATGGAAGCCCTTAGAGAAATGCCATGACCCAAAGCCAGACTTGCTACTTGACAGTACTGTTTCTCTCTGAGAAAGAAGTGTTGCTAAAAACATTGTTTAAACATTGCAGTTTTCTATTTAGCTCACAGAATGTAATGTGGAACATCAGATTCTGAGATAAATAGGCTAATAGAATTTTAGTCGCCTGACATATTACTTAATGCTTCCCGGTAATACATGTATTTACTTATACAAAGAATTTTCTTTTTTGGAAATGACATCAAATATGGATATTTGCTTCTCTGAACTTATCACAACAGGGATCTTCCTCCTGATCAAGGACTTGTCATCACCAATAACATTTTTGGCTAAACCATGCTAGATATATTAAACATCATTTATCACAAGTCTTTACTCATCATCTTAATATGTAAAAGGCTATTGGAAGATCATTTTTATCATTTTAAGATTTTTTTAATAGAAAACAGGTCAGGGGAGTTGGTTCAATGTTTTCATTTTATTTGCAACAAAGGGGGAAAGCTAAATGTTTGTAGAAACCTTACTGAAGACTTCAAGACAAGTCACAGGTAGCTTGTGGTGGCTAGAAAACCTGTTTATTTTAAAATAACTGCCAGAAAGGTAGAATGAAAAAGCAAGGCCTAGAAGAGCAACAAAAATTAGAAAAGAAAATACACCTTGAGGTCTGTGTAGAAGCCAAAAGGACATGCCGCTCCTTCCTGCTGATAGTGTTAGACAATGTGTAAGAATGGACTGGAATGGATATGAACTGACTACAGCTCCTCTCCCCTTTCAGTGCACAAGATGGGTGGCACAAAACCCCTCATTCAGATTCACATTCTTGCGTTAGACTTGGTTTGCAAACTTATAGAGAAATCAATCACTGCTGCATGTGTGAGGTGCCCAGAAGATAAGCTCCACTCATTAGCATCGTCAACTCCCAACCATTAACTGGAGAGCCAATGAAACTGATCACGGATCATTCATTTGCCATGGTGACAGTGTCAGCTTGCTCCCTTAGACTGTACTTGATGTTAAGTATTCTTTCTGTACCCATACGCATCATTTATTTGTTTCAGGATTACCCATCCTACACAGCCTTTGGCCAAAACCAATATGCTCAGTATTACTCGGCATCGACCTATGGGGCATACATGACATCAAACAACACAGCCGACGGCACATCATCGTCAACGTCAACTTATCAGCTGCAGGAATCTCTCCAGGGACTGACTAGCCAACCAGGTACCGATCCTCACCCAGGTGTAATGCTTCTAAATGTCCTGTGCGATCTAATAATACAGAAGAGGATGGCCGCAGCAGACATGCCCGGAAACCACTAGACAATCATGCTTATGATTAGTGAGTTTTAGCTCGCTGTATAAGTCAGGGCTCCAGGGCATTTCAGAAATTCCCGGTTTAGTTGTGAGACAGACAGGAGATTTTAACCTCAGAATGACTACGTGTGTGAGAATATCAACATGGGTGAACGGATCTCTGGCCAGATCCATTCTTTATCCCATGAAAAACTTGACAACGAAGAGCAGCTGTAATACCGTCTCTTTTGAAGTGTGTCTTGGAGTGTTTCCTTTTTGCATTAGGGACTGAGTAACCCCTTTACCTTTTCAGTTATCAGTAACTCAAGCCAGTCAACATTGCTGCATTCCTAGGATTTGCAGGATCAGTGGTAGAATAAGTAATATCTTTGTCTGGTCTGTGCATATTTAAAGTCCATTGTGGAGTCCTTTGGCTTTGTTTCTGTTTTTATTGTTGTTTTTAATTTTGATTTTAGGGGTTTTTGTTTTGTTTTGTGGTATTATCTGAAGCCAGCTATCCTCCTGTTAGAGTTGTATTTGCTACCCAGACTGCAAAACTCAAAAACCAGCTCAACCATCCTTCAGGATCTTTTCCATCACAATTCCAATCAAATATCTTGAAGGATAAGAAAGATAATTAATTCTAAAATTATAAGAAAAAGTAAAGGAATTCAAACATATGATATATTTTTGGAAAATAAGAGCAAAGTTTGAAGAATGGGATTGCCTGGTTGTAGAACTTGTTCGGGACAGTACTCCGCTCCTGCAGTGATACCCAATGCATACATGCACAGAGCAGTGGAAGAGAGCAGAGAAGTCGGTCACAGACACAGACATGCCTGAGAAATGACTCCTACAGTAGGGTAAATGAAGCACTGGAGATCTAGGTACAAAAGAAGAAGCACAATTCATATTGGTATAATTAGAGTATATCATCTTCATCCTTTATGTAAAAATCTCCTAGAAGAAAAATATGTAGGAAATCTGTGTGATTATGGGAAAACAAACATTTTCTTGGGTATTATAAACAATTCTTAGAATTATAGCTAAACTTTAAAATTTTATAAAATTATGAATTTTATAAATAATCCTTAAAAGAAATGGAACAATAAATTGGATTTAATAAAAATTAATAATTTCTCTTTGAAAGACACTAAGTACCAAAAGCAAAGCTTCAGTTGTAGACAAAAGTTTTGTAAAACACAAGTCTGATACAAGACTGCTAACCTAGCGTACATAAAGAATTCTCAAAAAATCAATTAGAACCTAAGACTGTATGTATATGTGTATGTATATATGTATGTATATATATGTGTGTGTGTGTGTGTGTGTGTAAATACACACACACACATGGTTGTTTTGCAAGCAATTGTGTCTTTGGATCATATGCATGCAGTACCTTCAGAGGCCAGAAGAGGACGGTGGGTCCCCTGGGACTGGAGCTTCAGTTTGTTGTGAGTAGCCATGTGGGTGCTGGGAAGTGGCCTTGGGTCCTCTGGAAGAGCATCCAGTGCTCCTAACTTCTGAGCCATCTCTCTAGTCCCAGAATCAACACTATTTTATAAATACTAACAAGTTCAATATATATATATTCTGCCTTCAGGGCTTTTTATTTGTCTTTTCTTTTAAAGCACAAATCATGCTTTTATACAAATATTAGAGTAAATCATCATCCTTTGTGTAAAGATCTCCTATAAGAAAAACGTGAAGGTCAACTTTTTTTTTATCCAGTTTGAATATGGCGGGGGGGGAGGGGAAAAATAGAGAAATGTGATTAAAATTCTCTAAATTATTCCTAGAAAGAATATTAAGACCAAGTCAATCCAATTTCATCAGTCAAGCAGCTATTTATTTAGTCTCTGTTTGGCCCCAACCGTGTTCTAGAAAATGATAATGACTAAGGGTTCTACATAGAAATAGCTCAGGTTTGAATAAGTACATCTCAGATACTTAGTGAGAGGTTAAGAAGCAAACCCTTTTAGATATAAGCTTTTCCCCCCAAGTAATCATCCAGATATCCTGATGTCACGAACGGCAAAATGGGCACGTTGATTAAATTTAGTTTTGTGTTTGCAATACTGTGGTAAGCTGCCCTCCAACATTTTTGTCATCTCAGCTAAACATACATAAGTGAAGTCCAAAAATATTAGGTCAAGAATAACAAAAATTAAAAAGCAGTTTTAAACAACTCTTAGTACAAACTTGTTTAATATTTTCTTTTATTTTTAACCAATACTTCTTGCCGTGCTTAATCTATACATTAAGTTTTATCTCAGGCATGTATGTGTGGAAATAAATGACAGTATTAAGGGGTTTGGCATTGTTAATGCCTTCGAGGGTGTGTGTAGCGTTGTGGAAATGCATTCTCTGTGGCTGATGGGAGATGCTGCATCATCTCTTCATGTCTTTGAAACATTTTTGTCACTACAATTATTCATTTGACTATCTGTGTTTATGTGTATGTGTGCAGGCAGCATACACATAGCCCTGTGCAGGAGCACAGCAGGCATGTTGCACTCAGAAGACAACTGTAGGACCCCATTCTCTCTTTCCACAGCACGGGTCTGGGAAATCAAACTCAGACCATCCGACTTGGTGGCAAGACCCTTATCCACTGGGCTGATTCACTGGCTCCACTATATAATTTCTAGCTTTGGGCCCAGCAAATGTATTATGATGCAGTCTGTCGTGGCTGATCCTACAGTTATGTTTTCCCCTTACATTTTCCCTTTCATAAATATACAGCTCATCTTGATTTCTTTTTTTTAATGCAAATAAAATGTTTAATAAAGTTTAAACACATCATTTGATATCCTGTTTGAAAAAGTGCTGAGGAGAAGTTATAGCGACTGAACCTGTGCAGCTTGGATGTGTATGATATATATATTTTGGTGCCAAGATTAAATTCATTTGTTAAGGAGGTGAATGAAAATTCCATAAATGTAAAATGAGTTTGAAAGAGAAATGATAACAAGGACAACCAATAAGATAAGTAAGAGTGACTCTCATGTGTCAAATCAACTTGTAGGCAAAATATACCTACATTATACCAAAAGTGATAATTTCTCTGAGAGAAGGGGTTACAACTTTAATACGAATTAGTTCTCTTGGATTTCTTTCCAAAGTGTCTTTCATGTCTGTCATCTATTGAATATTGATTATCCATCTTATTCTTGTTACATCGCTCTCTAGCCATAGCAGCAATTTGCATAAAATCATGAATACTTTTATTTGTACATTACCCATTCCTCTTCAATAACTAGACTATCTTGATTTCTTGATCCTTGTTTCTTTTAAGTCTTCTGTTCAGGTTTTCTCCATCCTCTGTCTGGTACCAAAGACAGAGCAAGTCCCAGTCGAGGTCAGTGAAGCAGCTGGGGCTCCAGATCTGAGGAAATGCTCAACCCCAAGGCCTCGCACCATTCTGCCCCGTGAGCCTCACTCATCCATCCCAACCTTCATCCTACATCCCAAATCTGCCTTTGTCTTATTCCCAGCATGATTTTCTAAGGAATGTGACCTTACCTGAAGGACTTATGAGAATCCCTATTTAGGGAGTAGTGGAGATGCTGTAGGGAAAGGATGCTTGCCTCAGCCTCACAGAGACAATATCACAGATGTGCTTAGCGTCTGCCTTAGAGACAGGAACCAGAGAGCACAAGGTGGGCATATCTGAATTGACACGACTCCAGTTCCCATGACTGAAGCAAACTCAGTATGCTGGGTGAGGTGTGAAGGCTTATTTCAAGTTTAATTTCATTCAAATTTCTGTCTAATCACAACAAAGTTTCTCCCCCAGGGAGTTTTCATTGCCAATACTCAGAATATCTCTTTTGTTAATGTTAAGAAAATACTAAATGCAAGCAAGCGTTTACGTGGAGGCGAGCTCTGAGTCAGCATCTTCCAGTTCAGCTGCTACACGCTCGGGCAGATGCAAAGAGTTCCTCCTCTTCAATTGGTTACTGGTGTCAACAAACATAGTTTGACACTTGATGGCACTTTCAGATTCCATCAGACTTTGTATGGAATTGACAAGGGAACTTATTTCTTCTATTAACACTTATTCTCACACATGTATTTCTTCAGGAATTCTATGACATTAGATCTTCTCTCAGAGATAGTCTATAATTTTTTTTAGCCGTTTCAGATCTGGCACACATCCAAAAAGCAAACACATTCATAACTATAGGCTTGCACTTTATTAATGGTGAAATCTGATGGATTTAGTTCAAGGGCAGGCAAAGAATTTTCCATTAACCTATTGTGCGCATTGGGGCTTATAGACCAGACCTGACAATTAGGTCCACAATTTTTTACAGAATGTTCTCTGTGGATATCCATGTTTAAAATAGAACGTATTTTATCCTTATGTTCAGTAAATGACAGCTGTTTGCCTTGATTTACAGATAAAACTAATGAAATAAAGTTGAAGCTAAATACCCAAAACCTACAAAGGGCAGTTCTTCATTACTGTCCCGATTAAAGGATAATTATTGAATCACCTAGAAAAGCCCAAGGCCACTGGTAATGACTGATGCTATTTAGAAATTGCAAATAGCATTCAGTTATTTATTTTGCCTTATTAGGTAGTTTGACCATGGATTTAAGGACACACTACCACACTGATTGAAAGCAGACATTTCTAGTTCATTATCCTAATGAAGATCTTTTCCTGCCTTTTATATGAAGTTTATCTAAGGTAAATTATGGTTTTGATTTGCATTCTAAATGTTAGCAAGGGAGATGAAAGATATTTTTAGCTCATCCTTACAAATTTTTAAACATTTAAAAATTAAACATGGTTAGTAACATGCAACATTTTCTGTGACTATTAGGACCTGATAAACCTGTAGTGCATTTCCTAACTTAACTTATTAACAAGTGCTCAGGTTAAATGAGAAACCTGGTGGAGCCTCTCCCTCTCAGAAAGGAGGTTCTTGGGAATGAATTAACAGCCTTTGAAAATCTTCAGCACTCAGACTATTCTGCTCTGTGATGCCCACGGGAGGGTATATGTGGAGAAATTCAGGAGGACCACCTGAATTTCTTAACCTCTTTGGCCACATGTGCCTTGTTATTGTACCCCTGTGAAATCATCTGAATGAAATTGTCAGAGACACCATAATCAGCAGCTCTGACCCAGTATCAGTGAGTGCTCGATGACCCTTACTCTCATAGTCCTGTGTGTTTACTCTTCAGTGGGACAGAAAGGAGACAGCACAAAGTTACAGAGATCAGTCTACTTGTGAATGGGTGTTGACTGTCAGAGCTGATGCCCTCCACGGGAAGGACTCTCACTCCTGTGAAGTCCATTCAATGAATGTACAGGCCTTCTAACATACAGCACTTAAAGCGTGTATGACTCCTTTGAAAGTTTTTAATTGGAAATTTTAAAAATATATCCATATTTGTTTTATATGGCATGTCATTTTGAAATGTGTCTACACTGTGAAGCAAAATGACTACACACAGAAACCTAATGTTTGCAAACACTTTGTGTGCTTTGTTTCTGAGGTGACAATACTTAAAATACCTTAGCTCAGCAATTTTCAAAGCCATAATACATTGGAACTAGCAGTCTCCATGCTGTACAGTAAATGTCCTAAACTTAACCTACAAATATGGTATCCATTGTGTGACATCTCCCTTTAACCATTCTGTTCCCAATCCCTCTAGTAACTGCCATTCTATATTCTATTTCTATGGGATCAAGCTTTTCATACTCCATATATAAATAAGATCATGTAATATTCATCTTTCTGTTCATGACTTATACCACTTAGTATAATGACTTTCATTACCATCTGTACTGTCACAAAAGAAAAGGATTTCTCTCATATTTGAGGTGTCATCCCATTTGTGTGTGTAAATGTGTGTGTTTGTGTGTCTCTGTGTGTGGGAGGGAGAGAGATGGGGTAGGGACAGATTTTCTTTATCCATGTATCTTATGTCTCGATACTTAGGTTGGCCCCTTATCTTGGAGAGGGAGAACTAGCTTCTCCTGGAAATGAGTTGCTTTATTGACTTCTCAGAGTGATCAGCCCTGAAACTATATACAATCAAACAATAAAAATGGACACAGAATGTTGTACTTATATCCTTTCACATACATATGTGTACATACATATGTAGCAATAATAATCAAGGAAAAAGAGGCTTTTTATCAATTTGAGAGTGAGAATGGGAGAAGATAGAGGGATCTGGACAGAGGAAAATGACATAAGTCTACTTTAATAAAATTTATTTAAAAATATCTTTTATAAGATCGAGGGCAGGTATGTCTTAGCAGAATAGCTATGTCATTCATGCAAACTGATTTAAGTTTCAGGTTTCTATGCAGTCCTCTTAATGCCTCAGCCATAGGGTCTCTTTGTCTACATCAATTCCCTCTTCCCTTTTCAACTTTGATAACAGACATCCTATCAAGTGTGAGTTTCATTATATAGTTTGAACTTGCATTTCTCTAACTACCACTGACATTTTCATACACTAATTGATCATCTCTATGTCTTTGTCCAAGAATTGTCTACTCTGGCCATTGCTTCTGTCTTCAGTCAGACTATTTTTTCTTTCCACTGGGTGGTGTGGGTTCCATAGATGTCTTAGATATGTCACATGCACAGCTTCCCAACATATTCTCTCATTCTGGTGAGTTGTTAGAGGTCTTTTTTGATCAGGAGAAACTATTTCTGTTTGGAGGAGGAACTATTAACCTAGTGGTTATAGCAGAAATTCTGAAATCACATCGACATCACCAAATATCAGTTGATTGTTGTTGCCTAATTAAGTATATTGTGCTGCTAGTTTCTCCATAATTATAAGATAATAAGGATCTAGTTCTATGTTAGCTGGGAATTGGATTTTATCTCTGCCTCTCTGTCTCTCTCTGTCTCTCTGTCTCTCTCTGTCTCTCTCTCTGTCTCTCTCTCTCTCTCTCACTCACACACACACACACACACACACACACACACACACAATGTTCACAATAAACACCTGCGAATCAATAAGAAAATGACAAATTTTAAACAGATGAAAACATGATCCTCATTATTTCTTCTCAAGAAAATTCTATTTAAAATAATAGCATATTACCATGTATCCACAAAGGTTGAAACAGTGCCAAGGACTAGCAAGGACCACAGGGATGCTGATGTTCATGAGACAGTAGGTCAATAATTGCTCTGTGAAGATGTGTGCCTGTATAAGATGACTGAGCTCCTCCACTGACCCAGCAATACCAGTGCTGAGTATAGCTACTCAAGAGGGAGAGGTCTCACTGGCACACACTCAACACATAATATTTATATTTATACTTTATAGTCACCTAACCGTGTGACTCACCTAAATGACAATCAGCAGAAGGGAAGAGTATGGCATGTGTACTTGAGGGAGTTCTAGAGGAATTAAGGAAAGAAGAAACAAACATTCTGAGTTCTCACCAACATAATGAGCTGCGGGTGATTTTTGATTCTTCATTTTAAAGGGCAGTGCATGCCATAGACTAAAAGTTTAATAAAAATAAGGCTATCCTTCACAATTTTCTTCTAAATGTCTGCTTTACGCTCATGGAGAACACTTTTACCCATAACTATTTTCGGTATTTTTTTAGTATCTTTAAGATCCTTAACTAACTGGCAAAGAACCAATGAGAATAGATTCTCCTGTGTGTGGAAACCCATACACTTCCTGTGGCCCCATTTTTCCCTTCAACACTGTGATAGCTGCTGAATCTTGGGTTTAAATAGCTGACTTGTTCCTGCTAGATTCCTTAGTGCTGACACAGGCTGCTGCTAGTCATCCTATCCTATCTGTAACTTAAGACAGTGATTGGAAGTTTGCAATTTTCTCTTCTTTCCATTCTTACACTGCTACCAAAGGTAAAAGGCTAGGATGTGTGTGTGTGTGTGTGTGTGTGTGTGTGTGTGTGTGTGTATGTGTGTGTAGATCTCCTTAAAATTGATCTGCCAAAACCATAAAGACAAGGATCATACATTCACCTGCTATAACAGCACTTGAAAAGCAAGAGTTCAGTGTCATCCTTGGCTATGTAAGGAGTTTAAAGCATGAAATCTAGTCTCAAGAAGAGAAAAACCAAATTAATAAGAAATAAGAACAACAAATATTTGTGTGCATGTGCAAAAAGAGAGATTTTATAAATACCAAAAAAGTTTTGTTTAAGCTTACTTTTAAAGTAAGAGTTAGTTTGAAGCTGGAAAGATGTCTCTGTGGTTAAGAGCACTCCCTGCTCTTACAGAGGACCTGAGTTTGGTTCCCAACATCCATGTCTGGAGGATCACAGACAGCAATAACTTCAGGTCAGGGGATCCAGTGTCATCTCCTGGCATTCACAGACGTACATGCTTCATATATGCACATACATATACCTACCTACACACATAAAAACATACACATAAATAAAAATAAAATTTTGAAGTATGGATTAATTTGAATCATGTTATTTAAAGGAAGGTATTAGATTAGCACGACTTATTATCCTAAGGGAATTTTTGTTCCAGTATACAGTACAACAGTGGAAAACAGAGAAGCGTGTGTGTAGTGTTACTTAGAAGTTGCTATGCATTCAAATATCTAAAACCTATCCAAATAAGCTGGAACATAAGACACTACAAGACAAGACTATGTGCAAATGTGCAGTTAAAACATTTTATTATTGTGCCACCCATCTTGTCAGCAGTGGCGGTGGGAGGGCAGAGACAGTGAGCTGCACTGGCAATATTTTAAGAGCAAACAACATTTATAGTAAGACGTATTTTTATGTCATTAGTTTACTTTTTATCAAAGAGATTTATTTTCATAAAATATATCCTGATTACAGTTTCCCCTCCTCCAACTCCTCCCAGGTCCTCCCCATCTCTCCACTCACCCAAACCCACATCCTTTCTTGCTTTCTCTCATTAGGAAAATAATAAAATACTAAGAAACAAATATTAATGACAAAAACAAGCATTTTGTCAAAGCATAAGAAACACATTGGCATGAATGGAAATCACCTAAAAACACAAAACCATAATATATAAGCAAAAGAATGATAGGATAACAAAAAGAAAGAAATGCTCAGGAAAATCATTATGAGACAAAAAAAAGCTCCAAGAGTACATTGAGTTGGTTTTATGTTGGCCATCTTCTGCTGAGCATGGGGCCTGCCCTGCGCTGTTGTTTGTATACCCAGTGAGAACTCCATTAGAGAAAACTAACTTTTCATTTGTGAGTGTTTCTCAATTGAAGATAGCTTCTGTTTTAGGAATTAGGACCTGTGTCTACTTCTCCTCTCAACATGGGGACTCTCAGGCCCAGACCTGTGCATGTTGCCACAGTCTCTGTAAGGTGACATATCAGTCCTGCTGTGTCTAAAAGGCCTTGTTTTCTCGGTGTCCTCCATCCCCTCTTGCTCCTCCACCAGGTTCCCTTAGCCCTAAGGTGAAGGATTTGATAAGGACTTCCTGCTTTGGACTGAGTGTTCCAAGGTCTCTTACTCTCTGCACACTGTCCAGCTGTCGGTCTCTATTTGCTCCCATCTACTGCAGGAGGAAGCTTCTTTGATGATGGCTGAGGAAAACATCGACCTACAAGTATAGTAGAATGTCATTAGTAGTCATTTTTGTGCTAGGTTCCTTTAGTAGAACAATGGTATTTGGTTTTCCCCTAGGTCCCTTGACTGTCTGGTCTCAGGCTCTTCATCATGGGAGCAGTGTCAAGGATGGGTTCCATCTCAAGGAGTGGGCCTGAAGTCCTTGGTCACTCCCACAGGCTTAGTGACACCACTGCTAGCACTTCTTGTAGGCAAGACAATGTGGATCAAAGGGTTTGTAGCTGGGTTGGTGCTTAACTTTTTTCCTTTGGTTGTGTGCAGAATACTTTCCAGTATAATGAGCATTAGTTAGTAGGGGTGAAGGCTCTATGTAGGCACCAGGGCAACTTCTCCATCTTCAGTGAGTTGTGTAGATGTTGTCTTCAGTAACAGCTCTTTATCTTACACATAGATCACAACTAGTAGCTTTGGCAGTAGCCTGATTTGTTGGGGCTTTTCATGGAACCCCTTTGGCCAACAATTATATTAGATGTACCATCATTGGAATCTTCATTTTGTGTTGAAAGATGTCCAGTTGTGGCTCTGTCTACCCCACAATTTGGAAATTTTATTTAAACTACTTTCACATTTGTATATATTTTAGGAAGTTTCTACTATATCAGGTTTCCTTATGACCCCTCGAGTGACTCTTTTCGTAGTCTCTCTCTCCCCTCCCCCTCCATTTATGAGAGAGACAGCTAAGGCATATTTTTGATCCTGTACAATATGATACTTTCAAAATAAAATGTTGTTATCAAAAGATATGGTAAGATGTTAACTCTATAACAATTACTGTTTCTCAGAAAAGCTACATTCAATGTGCCATTTGTTCAGAATTACTTAATTCTCTGTGAATTATTGCTGTATCATATTGTATTGTATTTCAATGATAAATGAAAATCATATTACTTTTTATTTATAAACACATTATTTAAGTCTAATGTACCTTGATACCAGACTTGCCTAGAGATTTTCATTTTTTACTTATGGTTTAAATTAAATACAAATCTAATTCATCCTCAAAAAAGTTTAAAGGGATTATTATCCAGAATTTAGTATACACTGAAACTAAGGTCCAGGAAAACTAAGTAAAATCCTTGATGTACTATGACAAGTCAAGCTGACTTGTTAGACTATGACCTTTGTAGCCTCAACTTACCTTAATACAAACTTGCTACTGGCCAGTGCTTTATGCCTGTTAAGATCCATGCTCACTTTTATGAGTCTGGATTTCAGTAACTTGTAGGACATAGGAAATCCAATTAGGTAAGTGTCCAAAACATCATATGATGGCTAGATAGAGGGAACTTGTTCTGGATCCTCATGTACAGAGACATTAGCATATGAGATGCTTACACCAGAGTAGGAAGATCAGAACTCCCTGACACCTATCCTGAGCATGGCAGGACAAGAGTCTGTGACTGCTAGGTAGGAAGACACTGGATAGGAAGGCTGGAACTGACATCCTGCAGATATCAACTGCCAAATAATAACTCTGAAGGGGTGTGTTTAATAGGATCAAAGACATCACCTATCTGGGAAGATAAAGGCTGAATCTGTGTTCTGAATTTATCAATCTGATAGTTACTCTGGACTATCAGCAAAGTGTGTGCATTCAAGTTTTAGTGAGAGGAAATTAGATTTTAGTAAGGATGCCAGGGAGTCAAAAGAATTGTACCATACAGTAATGTAACTATCGTCCATTTACGGCTATCATTCACTTACAACACAGACACCACACATTGAAATAACTGTAACAGGCACAAACTTTCAAAAATTTGTTATAAAAATAAGAAAGGTAGAATTTTTTCTTGCTAATTTTTTTATGTTGATAAGTGCTAAAATGGTATTTCGTGTATGCGAAGCTAACATATGTGAGTTAATCTTACATGTCTCTTTTTACCTTCTAATATAACTGCTGGAAAACTGCCCAAGCTTATGGCTCTCATTTACTTCCACTGAGTAGCAGGAATATGGACTCTGGTCATGAGGAGTTTCATTAGGGGACACAAGACAGGACAGAAGTGGTGAGGTGCATTCAATAAGAAAGGTTGTCAAGTTTGCGTGTGGGGTTCAGTGCTGATCCAGAAGACATTCTGTTCTGTGGAATGTGTCCCAAATGGAGGTGAGGCTAGACCTAAACACAGAAAACATGGGGGTGAAGGTATAGACAGGACGCTTGAAGGTACTTGGCATATAAGAAGCATTCAGAGTTCTATGAGAAATTCATATGACCTATACATTTTTGACTACATTACAACTTTACATATTTGAACCATAATTTTTGTCATAAAGAGGATATTAATATATGGGAATTTGTTAAGTAATAATGAAGACTTATAGTTGTTCTAGAACTAAACTGCTCTTCTTGGCATACCATGCTGTTTATAGGAGAGTTTGACACAGTGCAGAGTCCCTCCACACCAATCAAAGATCTTGATGACAGAACATGTAGAAGTTCTGGATCAAAGTCTCGAGGAAGAGGCCGGAAAAATAATCCCTCCCCACCTCTGGACAGTGACCTAGAGGTATGCCTGCTTATTGCTATAGAATGTAAGGTACTTGATTTTACTGAATGGTATAGCAATACTTTAAATACCTAGTAGTTTTGAAATTTCTTTTTTTCTATCTATCTATCTATCTATCTATCTATCTATCTATCTATCTATCTATCTAGATATAGCAAAATTTAAAGCAATAAAGTCAGAAGTAACAATACCTTGAAAGTTAAAGACTTTGATAATTTCATTTTTGTATTCAAACTGAAAAAAAGTTAAAATTGAGCAATAATATCCTTAGAAAAATATTTCAGAAAGATAAAGAAATCTGTGTTGAAAGGAAAATAGTAAAGTTTTGTCAATGAATATATGTGTTAAAAACTGTCAGATTTATGGACTTTTAAAATACTTTTTTCATTTGTGAGCTCTTTGAAATGTAACTACATTAAGCAAGTTGAGTTTCTATTATAGAAATCTATAATTAACCATAATACACTCACACACAATCACAAAGTTCAACTGAAGAAAAGAATTAATTTCCAGATGTAATACAAATCAAATAGCACACATTGTGCCTCTTCCTAAGAAATATATATGAATATACCAAAGAGATGAAATGTGTTCTGAAGCCAGTGGTGACCTGACAGATGACAGCTAGGGAGCCCAATTGACAGGGAGCTGGACAGAGACACTGGCCCATTCTGAGCTAGGCTCTCACCCATATATACTCTATGGTCGCATAGCTTGATATTTTTGTGGGACTCCCAACAATGGGGGTGGGGTATCTCTGGCTCTTTTGCCTGCTCTTGGGTCCCTTTTCTTCCTACTAGGCCACCTTATCCTAGATAGGGTTGGTGCCTAGGCTTATTGTAACTTGTTATGCCATATTTGGTAGATGTCCCTGGAAAGCCTGCTTGTTTTGTTTTGAAGACAGAGGAGATATAGGTCTGAGGAAAAGGGGAAGTGGAGGGAGGACTTGGAGGAATGGAGGGAGGGAAAACTGGTCAGGATACTATGAAAATAAAAAAATAAGATCAAAGAAAGAAATAAACCATGGAAGGGGTGGTGTTTTTTTTATAGACCAGTCAAGACCACATAAAACAAGAAAGGGAACATCTTCTAATTGTAAAGATCTGAGTCCTTAAGCCATTTTGACCCTTGGTATTTCTTTTCAGCGTGTGTTTGTCTGGGACTTAGATGAAACCATCATTGTCTTCCACTCTCTCCTCACGGGCTCTTATGCACAGAAGTATGGCAAGGTAAGGAGCCAAGAGCTTATTCCCAAAAGTATTGTGAATGTATTGTTCAGGATTTGGCCAGTTAAAAACTCAAGATCTGTTTTAAACTGCTTTGTTTTCTCCGTCGACTCTTACAATAGTCTCCCCTCTGTGGCCACTTACTGTTCTCTCTGCAGAGCTAAATAATTTGCACTTTTTATAGGAACTTTGAGTTTTCTATCTCAAGACCAAAGAGCCTACTCTCACACATTTGGGGATAACACCCCTTCACTTACACGAAGGCTCAGCATTTCACGGCCTTTCCCTCTTGCTACTCGTTCTGTAGTGAATTTCTTAGACCAGCATCTCAGCTGTGTGAGTTCTGTGTGAAGGCTGCTCTTGCTGGAAGCACGCATGTGTAGCTCATCACTGCTTTGCTCTGTCAATAGGATTTGCTCGAACGTGTTTGGTGAGAACGTGACAGCCTGATTTCCACCACCATATGAAAATATGTGGTTAGCTTTGGATCTTTCACAAATCACAGCCACGCCCACTGAAATGTCTCTCTGTGCCTCACAGCACAGCATGGCACAGTGGATGGGTTCTTATGTCCTAGCAACACGCTAAATAGCAACAGTTGTATTCTCATGTTCTAAGCTACACGGGATGGATTGCATTCAACTGTATCTTTTTACTTTTCATTAGAATGTGTGAATTTGTATGTACATGTGCACATGCGTACAAGTGACCATGAACTCCGGGAGAATGTGTCAGATCCTGAATCTTAAGTTAGAGGTGTTATACAAGTCAATATATGGGTGCTGGGAACCAAACCCAGGTCCTCTGGAAGAACAAGAAATGCCCCTAACCACTGAGCAATCTTTCCAGCCCCAAAGACCTCTTTGTAAATTTGCACTTTGAATGAATCTATGCTGTCACCCATGTGAAGGCTCACACATCTACAACTTCTGCCCAAAGGATCTGATGCCCTCTTCTGGCCTCTGCAAGCTTCTGCATACACATAGTGCACTTAAACTCACAAGGACACAGATACATATACATAGTTTAAAAAGTAACTGGGACCACTAATTTTGGAATGTATGTGAAGGACCCATATCCTGTTAAGAGTTTTGTAGATTTGAAATTACTTATGTGTACCCAGTCTATTTCATGTTTCAAATCACTCGTTGCTTCACTGTGCATTAATAATCATTCCATGTATTTATTTGTGTGTGTGTGTGTGTGTGTGTGTGTGTGTGTGTATACATGTCCCATGTCCCATATTCAGAGCACTGCTTTTACAAGTTGGTTCTCTCCTTCCATGAAATGAGTCCCAGGGATCAATTACAGGCCAACAGATTTGCAGCAAGCTCCTTTACCCTGAACCATCTTGCCAGCATCAACGTGCATTTTAAATGCACAACTTGGTGTAATGGTGATTTTCCAGGTTTAAAGCGGGGCATTCTTTATGCATATTCTACAGAGCATAATTACATAAAATATGCAGAACTAGAGCTTCTCCAGCTGGAGGGAAGAGGCAAAGCCTGAGAGCCCGCAGGACTCTAGGCCCCTTTCCTCTCATTCTCAGTTACCCAAAAAGGGTTTGCAGAGGTGTAGGCTTCTATTTCCCATAATGAGTATCAGCTGACCTTGGTGGTCTGAATGACAAACCTTTTGACTCCTGAGCCAATTTCTTTATCAGAAAGTGATTATAGGGACATAATCTAATCTTGGCACTTGAATGGCTGAGGTGGGAAGAGTGTGACTTCAGGGCCAGCCTGGACTATATAGTGGGTTCCAGGCCAGCTTGTGGTACATACTGCAAGACCCTGTCACAAAATAAATAAGAAGTTTTTCTTAGCTAGGATTTTACTGTTGTAAACAAACACTGTGACCAAGGCAACATTTAATTATAAGGACAATATTTAATTGGAGATGGCTTACAGGTTCAGAGGTTCAGTTCATTATTATCATGGTGGGAGTATGGCAGCATCCAGGCAGGTATGGTGCCTGAGGAGCTAAGAGTTCTACATCTTCATCTGAAGGCCTCTAGAAGACTGGTTTCCAGGCAGCTAGGATGAGGGTATGAAAACACACACTCACAGTAACACCCCTACTCCAACAAGGCCACACCTCCTAATAGTGCCACTCCCTGGGCTAAGCATATACAAGCCATCACATTGAATTTAAAACTTAAAAAGAAAATAGGTGATTCTCTTCCATGCTGGAGTTAGTGGGTGGGTTAAATGAGATCATATCAAGGACATTTAGCTATGGACACAAGTATCTCCTTCTCAAGTCAAATAAAGTTAAGTAATAATACTCACTCTTTTCCGCCCAGATGAAACATAACTAGAAACAGCTGCTCTGTTCCTAGCAGAAGTTCTGGATTTGCATTCGCACAAAATACATTAAGCCAGAAGGAGAGGCCATGTGCACCTGAACTGAAAAATCAAGCCCTAGAGCTAACACATCTATCTACCAGCCTGCTTCTATCTCTTCCAACCTGTAGATTGTAGCAAATGCTGCCTCTGGTCTCCTACAGTACGCTTGACACTCCCTAAGGGCCTCCTCTTCAGTGCATTACACACTTAGCTCTCTCCTCTTCTCTCTGCCACTGATGTGGTACAACGCATTTTGCAAGTGGCATAGGCAGCCAGGACCTGGCTCTCTGACATGATCTTAAGTCTCTATCCTCCTTCATTCTTGTGCCACCACATGGGAGCTTTGCAAATAAAATCCATAGTCTCCAGTCTTCTAGGAATGCTATGATCATATGTAACTAGTCTTATGTATTCACTTAAGAACACTTG
The DNA here is from genome assembly GCA_036184795.1 of Tokudaia tokunoshimensis. Classification (NCBI taxonomy): domain Eukaryota; kingdom Metazoa; phylum Chordata; class Mammalia; order Rodentia; family Muridae; genus Tokudaia; species Tokudaia tokunoshimensis. Next base: position 57,424,158 of record BTHU01000006.1, read on the forward strand.
CAGAAAATTCTACATCCTCCCATAAGTAATATAAAAATTTCCAAGGCCCTTCCTAGTATGTTATCACTTTGTGACTCTGCTCAACTGTTAACCCTCCCTCCTTGCAAGCAGAACTATTTCTGGATCTTTCTGATGGTGGCAAGTGCAGGCTCTGCTGCCGGGAGGCTGATGATGGGTTCTCTGGCCGAGCACCAGTTGGCAAACACAGCTTCATCACGGCAAAAATCTAAAATAGAAGTTCATGAATTTGGCAAAATGGCGCCCAGGGTTCATCCATCATCTTGGGGTTTATGAGGATGTCTCTGACACCCTGAGCAATTGTGTACATTATTTTACCTAAATAACAGCAATTCCTTTCTCAAGTGAGGGAATAAGTATTAGCAAATTTTGCTGTAGGGGTTTAATTTATTTTGGAACATTAGTGTCTTACATGTTTGGAAGCCACAGTTATTATCTAAAGCCATTCAGTGTAAGGAGACTAAGGAGAAGAAGAGCCCAAGTCAGAGGAAAGATTAAAGAAAAGTGAATAAGTGCCCTATAACATGATCGTAATTCAAACTCGGAAGAAGACTTGCCTATATGAAACAACCTGTATGGAAGACCAGAGCTGGGGAGATGAGACACTCACCAGAATAAACCACCCCATTGCTTTCAGATTTGGGAATCGATACACTCACAGAGAAACATGCCGTTGGAAGTAGCACTGGCTGGGTCTTCTACAGAGTCACAAAGAAAGCAGTGTGTGATTGAGTAGGAAGTGACTGGCGTTGCTAAATGATTACAATTGTGGGTCTGAAGCAACCACACCTGGGGTGGCTAACACCATGACCACTAATTCCCTTCTGAATGAGGAGTTAAAATTTGGCTTTGGGGGAATATAGACCCCAAATATGAATCTCCCCCCTATCAAGATCATGTGACCTTTAGAAGTTTGTTTAGTATGTGGTGGATGTTTCCCAGGGAATGTGCATCTTCTATTTGTATCTGTCACTTTGCCCTTCAGTATGAGATTCCCAGTTCAGTGACAAGAACTCCACAGTCTATGTAGTCAGGTGCCTATAGGCAGGTTTTAGAGTACATACAGCATAGGAAAACAGAGTTAAGTATCAAAAAATGGTCATGTGTGGTGGTGCTTAATCTAAGCACTCAGGAATCTAAGGCAAAAAGAATCCCTATTGAGTTCAAGGTCAAATAAGGTGGATAATATTTTTCATGTTTGCTAAAAACATGTTCATATACCCATGTGTGTAGTGCATATACAATAGAATATATATACATGGAGTGAAGCTGAGTCCAGGACACTGATGTGTCAAAGTCTTCTGTGGGAGGTGGAGAGACAATGGTAGCTATTTTATTCTTAGAGCTTGTATCTGATACATGTTCATTTTAGAAGCTCTTTCCCTGCTATAATGAATGGTGAGAGTGATAGAAAAGTTCCAGGGTCAGAGAAATGCTTCAGAAATGGTTTTGGTGTGCGTGTGTGTGTGTGTGTGTGTGTGTGTGTATCTGTGCATGTGCATGTATGTGTGTGTATCTATGTGTGTGTCTGTATGTGTGTGTCTATGTGTGTATCTATGTGTGTGTGCCAGGGTATGTGTCTGTGTGTGTGTGTGTGTGTGTGTGTGTCTATGTGTGTATCTATGTGTGTGTGCCAGGGTATGTGTCTGTGTGTGTGTGTGTGTGTCTATGTGTGTATCTATGTGTGTGTCTCTGTGTGTCTATGTGTGAATCTGTGTGTGTCTGTGTTTAAATTTGTGTGTTTGTCTGTCTTCCTGACTCTGCTGTCTGTTTGTCTGTGTGTCTACACATGTATCTGTGTGTGTCTGTGTTTAAGTGTGTATTTGTCTGTCTCTCTGTGTGTGTATGTGTGTATATGTGTGTATCTGTGTTTAAGTGTGTGTGTGTGTGTGTGTGTAGGTTATCCTCAAGCACTGATGTTCAGCAACTGTCTACCTTACCTTATTGTGTGAGACAGGTTCTCTCTGGCTAGAATCTGGAGCTCACTGAATTTGACTAGTCTGACTGGCCAGCAAGTTTTGTCATCAGTCAAGGGGCATCAATCTGGCCCAGTGCTATTTATGTGGATTCTGGCGATGGGACTCATGTTCTCATGATTGTGCTGCAAGCACTTCATTTCTCCTTGAAGTGATTTCTCTCTGAGCCACCATACACCTGTGACCTGCATCCCCCCACCCTGTACTACTGGCGACAATATTCTGAACTGGTCTTAGGAAAGGCCTTTTGAGCTAAATTCTTCCCAATTGCTTTTCTTCCTCTCTTCTTGGCCCCAAATTACAAAGGAGGATGCCCTTCTACAGTCTGAGAAATAGCTGTGGCAAGGCAAGTTGTCTTTCTCAATTTTTCTTATGGGGGATGGGGGGGTGTGGATCTCTTCTTTGTTCCTGACTCAGATGCGGAATCAATCTTCCCTAAAGTACATCTTGCCTTTCCCAGGCTTGGCCCCACTGCTGGATGTTCTGCCCCACATGATAGACCCACTCTTACCCCCAAGTCTGCCTGTCTCCCATGTGACATCTGCGTGTGGCTAACTCCCTGACATTTTATCCACTCATTAGTCCTGGAAGGGGCATGCACTGACTCTCACCGCTTCTCCCTGAGCTTCTGCAGCTACTCACCTAGGTCTCCTTGAACTACAGAGGTATCATCACCTGAAATGCCATGTTTCCTGGGCTGTTTATCAGCTGTGTCACACAACAATGATAACGAAAGCCCAGAAGCACATGGCTTTTGTTGCTTCTTTTTTTTTTGTCTTTATTGGTATGTACATGTGAGTTCGGGCAGGTCTTATGTGTACTTGTTCTTGTGAGGGGCATATGAATGTCTGTGTGTGTGCAGGTATACATATAAATGTGTATGCACACATGTGAAGACCAGAGGTCAATTTATGACATCTTCCTCCACTCTCCAAGTTGTTCATTTTTTAATCCACTCTCCCCCATAATCCCCATTCCTTCCCTCTTATATTCCCGACTTCTTTTTTTAATTACTATTGCTACATATATAAATGCATAAATATGTAAGCACAAGCCGTTGAATCGTTTTACTGTGTGTGTGTTATGTATATACAATATATATAACCACTTGGTATTAAATAGTCCCAGGGGTTCCTAGTAATTCTCCTTCTATCAGAGGTCATCAGTTTCCTGTAACCCTTCATCTAGACATAGGGTTCTATAAACCTTCCCCAGACACAGTAACGAGTCAACCAGGTCAACCGATGTCTCCATTGCTCAGGCCTTTTGTGTCAACTGTTGAGATTTCATGAGTGTGCCTTGCCTGTTACATACAAAAGACACAATGTCACAGTGGTTGACTCTGGCTTTAGAATCGTTGTATCCCTTCCCCCATCCCCCCTGCACAGTCTATTCTTCTCTGCGTTTGACCAGTTGTGGCTTTCTGTAATGATCTGGTACAAAAAGAAGCTTCTCAGATGAGAGGCGAGACCTATGCTAACCTGTGAGTGTGAGGATGAACATTTAGAACGCAGTTAGGTATTATGCTTATTAGGGAAGTGGCCATAATGGTGTCTCCTCTAAGATCCATGACCTCACCAGTAGTTGTTGACTGGATTTTCAGTACTGGGTATGGTTTCTGTCCTGTCAAGTGGTTGTGGTTATTGCCAAGATTGAAATGCCACCATTGCTCTATTAGGGCCATCTGGCTGTGGTGGCCATTGTTATGGTTCCTAGCCATCACAGCTGGTATAATACCCGACTGCTTTCCTCCACTGATAGCTTGCAGAGTGACTTCTAGCACTATGAAATCTAGTCCCCACTGAGGGGATTTTCAGTCAGACTCAACTCCATTCTTCAGACTCCTATGTCTGATGAATGTGTTGCCTTCAGTAATAGGGATTTGCCATCAATCTCTGAAGACAACCAAGGATAGTAGTAATACCCTGTATTATTTTATGATCTTCTGGGACTCCCTTGACCAACAACTCAAAGGGAATCTTCTCGTGCCTAGTAGTGGGGTTCTATTAGGTAGTCTGCTCCTATTGGGAGAGAAGGTCATTACCTTGAATGGCACAAGTTCATTTAAACTGAACTTTGATGCTCATATGCTTATGTAATATAGCTCATATGCTATATGTAATTTTGGGTAAATATGCTATTATTCCCTACAGATTTTCCAAACATGATTCATCCTTAGTGTGATGTGTTTCTCCTTTTTCCCCCTCCTATATTGACTTCCCTGCCCTCTCCCCAGTTAAATCACACATCCCTTTTTGCCTCTTTGAGACAGAGTCTCTCCTTGAACCCGTATCTCACCGATTCATCACTGGCTGGCCAGTGAGCTCCAGGAGTCTTTTGGTCTCGGCCTCCCTGGCAATGAGATTATAACTGCAAGCCCAGCCTTTTGTATGTGGGCTGGGATCTGAGCCCAGGGCCCACGTGCTTCCTCAGCAGGCACTTGACCGACAGCCATCTTTCCAGCATTACTTCAATTTGTTGGTTTGGTTTTTTTTTTTTTATTGTTCCCTTCCAGAATTTGAGCATGCCGTAGGCACTCAAAACCATGTGAACAGATGATCAATAACAAAATGTTCCTAACAGCATTTTCCAATTCCCTCCAAGAATTCTTTTTTTTTCCTTCCTTTTAAGAAATACTTGGAGTTGAAACTAACTCATGCATACTAGGCAAGCACTCACTCACTGACCCAAAGACACAGCCTTCCCTTTAAGAACTCTGAAATCTATTACCTGTTCCTCAGACAAATAGGTCAAATATGGGGTTTCCTTTCCAGTTGATGAATGAGTTTCATTTCACTTCTTATGTCTAATTAGAAAAGTCCTTGCATCTTGAGACCCCAGGAACACGTTCCACCTTGGTTGTGGAGCTGACTTATCTTCCTTTGCTGTGTACTTGGGCATCTTCTGTCCCTTGAATAAAGATCTACAAATGTACTCTATGTCCCAGAGGAGTAACTGGTCCAAGATCCCAGGGTCTTAAAAGAAAAACAATCCCCCGTTTCTTTAAAAATACATAATTGCTGCTTCTCCTGAGATATTTTTACAGTGTTTCCCTAGAGGAGGAACTGCAGCTGATGGCCCAGTGTAGGGCAGAGACCCACAGACAGACAGTCTGGCTCCGATTTATGTTCTGGGCTAACATGGCTAATAGGCATTAGTATTTTCATTTAGAGAAGTTCTCTACTTGATCCAGACTTGGGTGTATACACTGGTAACATCTGGCTTAGAGGCACACATTTCAAGGTCAAGAGATATTTATTTTCTTCATTTTCTTTTTCTTCTCTTCCTCTTTCCTTTCTCTCTCTCTCTCTGTCTCTCTCTATCTCTCTCTCTCTCTCTTTCTCTGTCTCTCCCTCCCTCTCCCTCCCTCCCTCCATATCCATCCCTCCCTTCTTCCTTCCTTTCCTTCCACTCCCTCCAGCAGAGTGTCCTGGGAATCTCTTCAATGTTTTGATAGAGTACTATAGAGCGTAAATTGGCAGACGTTCCATTTGCCCCATGTTGAACTCTGCAGGAGACATGCTGAATCCTTCAGAACTCATGTGCATGTCATGTGTATCAGAACTTTCATCCGACCCTGTCTGTGCCTTTATTTACCCACTTTATCACTCTGCCCAAGTCTTTGCTCTCACTTCATTTTCAATACTAACTTCAACATTCACTCCCCCTAAGTGGAAAACAAATGCAGCAAATCTGGATTCATAAGACACCCCATAAACATCTACGAAAATAGTAAGAATTTCGGTACAAGACTTGGGTTCTCTCCAGAACTATGTTTCACTCAAAAATGCTTGATAATGTAATGAAAATGCAGTCGCCAGTGGCTCCTTCCCAGCCGAAGGCATCCACTATGACCAGGTTCTGAGAAGGCGTCCTTCCCTGTAACCCCCCTGACCTGATAAATATCTCTCCCTTTTAGAGTTTGAGATCTGTGAGTCCTTCAGCTGGAAAAGTGTGACACTAATCTGCTAATTTAGAATTAGCTGTTCTGGTGACTTAGTTCACTGGAAGGGGGGAGATAAATCATATATTTGTAAAGAAGCCCTCCCCAAACAGTCTCTGAGGAGCAAAAAAACCATCTCTTAACTTAGTTTTCCTTGGCTTGTGGCCTTGATGACCAAACACCTCTCTGTCAATGAGCTTGCTCTCTGGAAACCTTAGTAAAATCTGACCAATTCACACTCTGACAAAATTCAAATCCAAACTTACCCAGTTAAGAAATGGGATTTTTGCCAGAATGCTTAGTAAGTGCTATAGTAGGGCATGTGTTGTACAAACACCTCAGCTTGCAAAATAAGTAATCACTTATTTTGCAAGCTTCCAGTGTCCTGGAGTTGCATTCCAATAGTATGCCCCAATACAGCTTTCATTTTGCCATATGTTATGCCCGCTTACTATAAGGGCCATGTAATTTTAAAAAAAAAAATGTGTATTTGTTTGCAAACTTATCAGATGCACAGGAAATGCATCCTTTGTGGATTTTTCCACCACTGTTTGGATAACACAGAGGGGGATGTGGTTGAGAAACATGTTATCAATGAAAGTAACAATCACGGGACCACTAGGGTTTCTCCTGTCTTCCCAGAAATCAAATTTATAAATGCAAAGAATGTAAGAAATGAACATTAAGATAGCCAATAATTTTATTGGAAACTTAAAAGGGGAGACAAATACCAGTTGGGATAAAAGATTCACTACCTAGCCTCCAAAAGAAAAGCTTTAAAAAGGATATTTCCATACCCGCTTCTGAAATTGATATCTTCAGGGCAGAAAGCATCAGAGTCCCATGGATCTCTCCTGTACTGTCTTGCATCATGGGCATTCCTGAAATTCAAAGAGCGTCACTAATGGAATTATATGTTTTCATGCTGTAATTACATTTGATTTTCCTGATATTTCTGTGGACTTTTTGTTCATGGGTCCATGACTTAGCAGAATATTTCAAAGTTTTCTATAACATTGTCCTAATTAAGATCCACTCTGTTCCCTCTGAAAAGAGAGAATTAGCAAGAACAATTTTTAACAGAAAAAAGACAAAATGCATAGTTAAAAAATTATTCAAGCTTCAGAGAGTTCTTTCAATAACAATAAAGGATATGAACACCAACAAAAGAGAGCCTGACAATGGAAGGGAACATGATCAGGGTCCTTCTGAGTTCTGAAATGGCCTGAGCTAATTAAAAAAAAAAATTAGTTGGGGGCACAAAATGTGTGTTTTCTTCATATTTGAATGAATGGTTTTTAGACAAAACAATTTGATCTTTGCCTCGTACTGAGTATTGTAGACATTTTGAACCTTTCAGAATCCCTATATTTAGTATGTATCAGCATCCATATCCAACTCCGCCCATGCCTTCATCACCCCATCTTTTTGATTTGGGGGTACTTGGGTATATTGATCCTTGTAACTTGTCACTGACAGCAGAACAATGTGACAGTAAAACCCAAATCCAGGTACCCAAAGTCCATGCTCCCATGCTCCATGATATGGGCAATCTACATAGGATTTTTCAAGAATCTTTAAAAGATCCACAAAAATGCCTGCTGAGAAAATGAAATTAAGTACAGTGAATTCTTACTACCCCTGCCTCATCCTCATCCACACCAAGCCTTAATTTTGTTCCATATGCCTCCATATCCATTAACATGCAGTTCCTACTAATGTGGCCCTCCTGCTCTCCACGTTCTCATGGCTACATAACATGGGAGGGACACTTGAAGACAGCCAGTCAGTGCTGCGGAGGGGCAGCTACAGTCAAGTGGAGCTAGTTAGAGGTATAACTGAATAACACTGGGGCCCGACACTGGGTTGGGTGTCCTCATCAGCAATTGAAGTGAAGCTATCTACACATCTGCCCAAGTTCAGTACATTTCTTAAGATGCCACTTACTAGAATGTTGAGATCTGAAAAGCAGTTCTCTGCTCTCACATTCCTGCAGTCCGGTTCATCGCCAAGTCACACAACCCAAGTCACAGACTTAGTTCTTCCCAGGTAAATGCTCAGCCAAAACTGAAAATGCCGTCTAGACTTCTCAGCGCTGTGCACAATAATTTTCTTCCCCCCTGAGACTTCCACCTGGACGCAGATGCAAAGGAATCATCCCTTCTGGTTTTTCTACTTCCTGCCTTCCCCTCGTCACACCTGTAGTAGTCCATTGGATTTTGTTCCCACTTCCATCATTATAACACAACCATGTCCCCAAACTCTCCTCAAGTCTCAAAACCTCCTGACCCTGGGCCTTCAGCTTTAGTTAATTGTGAGACAACACTTCTGCTCTTAAGTCTTCAGCTCTTCCTGCTATTTAAGATATCGGTCACTGTAAGCAAGCACGGGAGTCATTTTGACTTCTCATAAACCCCTCCCATCCCTAAATCACTAAAAGCATAGGTTTTCTACACAGTTATGTGCAGTGCATGAATATTCCTTTGATCTCCACTTCCTGCAACCTTGGTGAAATTCAGGTTAGAGCAAACTACACATGTGGTTAAATAGAGACTCCTGCTACCCTGTCAATCAAAATGCCGTCCATATTAAGTGGCATTGTACCAGTCATGTCTGCTTTACTGTCCTGTTTTGATGCAATCCTCTCTGCTCCTCTGTATCACCCACTGGGCCTATTCAGCTCTAGTTTGATGGTGGCTGTTCCCTTTTTCCCTTTTCCTTTCTTTTTGAGATTATAATATAATTATAACTATTATCCCTTCACTTTCATCTCTCCAAAATCCTCCCATGCACCTCTCCCCAATCTCCTTCAATTTCACTTCCTCTTCTTTCACTAATTGGTACAGCATGCATATATATATATATATATATATATATATATATATATATATATATATATATATATATGTGTGTGTGTGTGTGTGTGTGTGTGTGTGTATGTATATGTATGTGTATATCTATGTATGTGTATGTATATGTATATGTACGTGTATCTGTATATGTATGTGTATATGTGTGTATATGTATCTATATATGTATGTGTATGTATATGTATATCTATGTATATGTATGTGCATATGTGTGTATATATCTATATATGTGTGTGTATCTGTATATGTATGTGTATATGTTTACATATGTATGTATATGTATATCTATGTATATGTGTGTATATGTGTTATGTGTATATGTGTATATGTATATGTGTGTTTATATGTGTATGTATATGTATGTATATGCATATGTATGTATGTATATATCTATGTATGTGATGTGTATATATGTATGTGTATGTATATGTATATACATATATTTCTAAATATAACACATTTACTCCATATAACAGTAAGTGCATATCCTTGCAAATATTTTATAAGTTTTCTCTGTTCTTCACCACCCATCCAAATACCACTCCCCAAAATGTATTTATGGCATATATGCAAGCTAAATCATCTAAACATGTTGACTTGCATGCTTCTCTTATGAATATATGGATTTGGGTAAATAAATTACTATTGAAATGTGTCTGTAATCATCTTTATATGCATATTAAATCCTGTAAATTACAGGATATCTCTTCAGAGATCCATGTTTGGGAATTATTCATAAGTCATTTTATACACATATGTAATTCTTTAAATATTATAAATGGCATAATTGTGTATATACCAAAACTTTCAATACATGTATATAATATACAATGATCAAACTGATAATTAATATTTACATTTCAAACAGTTATCATTCTTTGGGTTGAAAGCATTCAAAATCCTTTATTCTGAAAACCTGGAAGACTACAAGAAATATTGCTAATTATAGTCATACTATTTTATATTATCAGCCACTAGAATGTTGTTATATGTTTAGCTACTACCCAACTCTTTAACTCTTCCTCCCTTACCTCTGGAAAATGTTTTAATCTTCACTAAAATTTCATCTAATATTTTGCCATCTCCTGCAATATCTACCTAAAATATTTCTTTAGTAATTGTGGTTAATGAGATCTCACCTCATTTTGTATGTATTTATTTTCAGGATCCCCCAATGGCTGTGACCCTTGGGCTCCGAATGGAAGAAATGATCTTTAATCTTGCAGATACACATTTGTTTTTTAATGACTTAGAGGTAAGAATTTTAAAAGTCAAGAATAATTATTGACAACACAAAAACTCTCAGATGGTGTCACATATGCAGTAAACCTTAAGAAAATTTGGGGGGGAAGATGCTCATTCCCCAAGAGCTGTAAAGTTCTTGTCAAGTGGAAATAGACAAACAGACGAACAGACTACAAACTCGTGCTCTTGAGTTATAGGAATTTATAGATGCATGCTAAGAACAAAAACATCTTAGAAGACATTGGCCTCCTGTGTGACTGAGGTGAGACAACCCTTCATTCTGCCCTCTATTCTTTGGTTATCTCACCTTTGAGTTAACACCAGTTTTACTAATTAAGACAATTTACGTTATTCCTTGGATGATAGTCACCATTCCTCATCACAAGAGAAACACGGGTCACTGAGGTTGAAGCATCTTTAACAAACTCTCATTCTCATCCTCTCCCCTCGAGACTAAAGAATGCTGGAGCTGATGAGTTTTAATGCACTGAACACTTTCCTCTCTCAGGGCTTCTACTCCTAATGTCAACTTCCCACACAGTTGTCTGAATAACAAGAGACAGCAAAAGTAAAAGTCAACAAAATGGAAGATCACAAGAAAACCTAGCCTCAGAGTAGCTACATGTATGCCACAATAAAGAAGATAATCTCTGTGTTAGTGATTTGGGGTTCCAGACAAGCAGAAAGTAGAATATGAAATAACAAAGCAGCTTGAGTAAAGGAACAAAGTACCTTGTAGACAAATATAATTGGGCTAAAATAGAGATTTCACATTTAAAAGAATGGCATGCTTAATTTTTATTTTAATTTTGTGATTTCATAGTGAGGTAAAATATTTAACTCCAGTCACATTATGAGCAAAGATGATTATTTCTATGAGTCCTCAAGTAGTTCTAGACATTTTATTAACTTTGCATTAAGTGCTTTGAAATGAATTTAAGTATATCACTTTTCAGTATATTACTTTTCAGGGGACAGACTATAGGTTCAACAGCAAGATAGATAGATAGATAGATAGATAGATAGATAGATAGATAGATAGATAGATAGATAGATAGATCATATATAGATTAGGGTGAGTTTAGGGTGAAAGAAAGAATATTCACATTTAGTGAGTAACTTAGGTAAGATTATAGATCAAGACTTAGTTACATCAGAGACACAAAATGAAAAATGGTTCCACATGGCCCGTGGAAAACATGCTAAAACTTCAGGGTTAGAAGGGATCAGTCGTTTTCCCAGCTTGGTCCGCGTTTTCATTAGGTGATAAAATGTCTGTTGGAAGAAGCTTTATTTGTTAATGAGCAGTATGAAAGCTCAGTGTTCTTCTTCTAGTTTTTGTAAGAAATACTGATGACCCTTGCAGGGCCCGACTGCGGCTAACCCCACTGCTTATTACTCCAGGGATACAGAACGGATCTATGACGATACTACTCACAGGAAACATGATTGACCTCGCATGGAACTTGACATTTTAAATATAGTAATAACTATGTGTTAGTTTTCTTGTTTTTCATGTGGATGAGTCTCAGCTTAAAAATTGTAAGATGATGTATATTTTCAAAGTTACTAAAAGGAACAAGAAGTTTTATATGCGTTTCTCCCAGTTTTATGATGTTTATCTCATGTGACTTCTTTTTTTACTAGAAGCACATGGAATGTGTTCTGAACTTTTAACTTTTTGGTGGCATCTTATAAATAAGGTGGAAGAGGGAAAACTAGGATCATGAACCCATCAGATTCCACTGTGAAAGGAGAGAATGACCCCGAGAGAGTTCTTTTCAGACTCCATATAGGCACTATTGCATACATGCTCCCCAGGAGGACACACACACACACACACACACACACACACACACACACCCCACAACACACACACACACACACACACACACACACGCTAACAATAAATAAAATCACCTCTCAGCAGAACATTAAAATGAGAAGGTGAATGTGTCTTACCCCAAATATGTAAATATCTTTATATACTTAAAGTACCACAACATATATAAAAAGCTGTGGCCAGATACAGTGCTTTAAGATTTTTCATCTTATGCTAGATCTTATGTTAAAAGCACTTCATATATACTGGCTGGGATCACTGACAGAAACACTAAACAGAAAATACTGGCATTTGGGGGGTTTTAGAATGTCACAGAACCATTTTTTTTTGACTTACACCCCACAGTTCGACTGTTCGGATGTATTCCATTTGATCTGTAAAAGATATGCACCCATAATGGGCATGCAAGAAATAGAGTGCACACACAATCTGCGTGTGTGCTCGCACAGGTGATGAGCCCAGGAACACAAAAGTATATTTCCAAGTGACACAGACAAAACACTGGATTAATGAGATCCACACAGTAACTTTCACGTCCACTTGGTTACCTACTTCCATGCCCCCTGTCCTGGGTACCTAATTTTAAACATCACATTTATGCCAATGCCCCTTTTGCCAGCCAACTTCTTACAAAGGCTCTGTAACAGGAATTAAGCTAAGTCTGCTTCTGCTGACATACAGAATTGCTCAAAACAGTCTGTATATCATTAGCTTATTGTGAGAATTGTTTCTCTTGCGTATTTAATCTCTTCGGGTTTTTTGTGGGAATCTAAATGTCTATTTGAAACAGTAAAAGCTTTACTACATGGTGCACCATGGGCAATGGCAGCTGTTCCTCTCAAACATCCTTAAAAGTTCCAAATCTGAATCTGACCACTCAACACTTCATTCCATTCTGCCCACCCCCACCCCGGCAAGAGAATTCTCCCCGTTCAAAAAAATGTTATTTCAGTTAGAATAACTTCCAGAGGAGAAAGCACCAGGGAGTTGGGGTTCACAAATGTGAGAGAAGAGTGCTGTGACTTATACCTGGAATAGATCAGGGACAACTCTGTGGTTGCCTTATAAGACACATTTTAAGCATTTACGATTAACACCAGAATTATTTTAAAAATTTGAGGTCTTTGCTAAGCTGTGTTCAAAACCGAAGAAGCCCTTGAATGTTTTTGGAGTATTTTAGGTTTAGGTTAAAATGACTCCTGCATGGTTTCCACAATGAAAACTAGTGATGAACAATTGTTTATCTTTCCCTTAGAAAAAAAAATCTAAGTAATTGAAGTTCAAATTTCTTCCACTGGACTGTAATCCTTGGGCATCGGTCCAGAGTCAACACACAGATTTGCTAAGCATAAATATAAAGAGAAGTTAGATTTGGAAGATCCTCAAACCTAACTTCAAATACAGAGTGCATGGTCCAATAAGTTTGATATACTGTTGTCCTCTGGAGTAAAAAATGAATTTTGGGGCAAGCAATGTATAAATTAATCATGTGGGTTAATACTTGAAATATCAGGGGAGCTTTTTAAAAAAAATACAATGGGGGAGTATTTAAGAAATAGCTTCTGGTGGTTAGAGGAACTCACAAATATCTCCCTCACCATTTTGTATATTACTTTAAGAGAGAGATGGAGGTTATTTGCATGAGGTAAGCTTTGGAAGTTCAATAGAGTGAGAAGCTGCAGGTACTTATTTCTATCTAAAAGCCTCCCAAGAATATCACCATGTCTGAGCTGGAAAGATGGCTCAATGGCTAAAAGCACTGGCTGCTCTTCCAGAGAACCTAGGTTCAGTTCCTAGTACCCAGATGGTCACTCACAACCACCTGTAACTCCAGTACCATGAGAACCAACCCTCTTCTGGACTCAATGGGTACCAAATACACTCATGGTGCACAGATATACATGAAGGCAAGATACCTATACATATTAACATTTACTTAAAGAATATTAACATGTCTAAAGAATGGATACTTAGGTGGTGAAAAGCCCCTTAAGAGCCTCCATGTTCTGGGGGAATAGTGTTTCCAGCTTCCAAGCTGACTGCTTAGTCAGTTTATAGCCCAAGGCAGCAGTTTGGTATGTTTGCATCTAAGAGGGTGGTTGTGGAGGTGCAATGCCTCCTTTGGGACAGGGTGGCCTACTTTCCTCTCAACTACAGGATACCAAGATAGCTCAGGCAGCCTCATCTCCTATTCTGTTCTTTTTCTTCTTTCTATACTGATGACACCCACACTTTCCCACAAGCCTCACCGTCTAGGGTATTAATTTATGTCACTATTTAACGTTGTATTAGAAACTTGAAATGATTGAGAAGCTCTGCCAGTTACTATCATTGCCTAGACTTCTGCAATGTGGTTAAGAAGCAATTCTGTTACTTTTAATTCGGGTTTTTATTTTATTGTTATATACTCATTGAATGTGATAAAGACTTACATGAGGACATTTTCTTTTTCCTTCCTTCTTCCTTATTTTTTCCTTCCTTCCTCCTTTTTCTTTCTTTTTTTCTTTCTTTCTTTCTTTCTTCTTTTTTTCTTTCCTTCTTTTATCTTCATTTTTACAGTTTCTCTGTGCATCCCAGCTGTCCTGAAACTTTGTCTGTCTTCCAGGCTGGCCTCTAAATCACAGCTATCCACCTGCCTCAGCTTCCCAAGTTCTGGGATTAAAGGTGTGTGCCACCACTGCCCAACTATATAAGCATATTTTCAACCAAGTATGTTGCATACTTTGAGCATATATCCCATTGCATAGTTGCCTTTCTTCTACTTTTTAGTCTAACCTGTTTACTCCACAAATATCTGGGTTGATTATTTCCTGCCTCTAGAACATGCCTTTAAAAGTCCATATGTCCTGTTGTCTCTCTCACATGCACTCTCAGATGCATCAGGTAGAAAAACTCTCCTCAACCCTTACCTATGAACATAAGTAAAGGTTTATTCGAAAATTACTAACCTAACCGATAATTTATGCAAACCTTAGAACTACTAAAGCAACTACACACAGATTTTAGAGATTTTTGTTTTCATTTTACATTTATGGGTGTCTTACCTGCATATACATATGTGTTCCATGTGTATACAGTGCCCAGAGAAGGCAGAAAAGGGAGTTTTCAGCCTCTCATCAGGAGTGCTGGGATCTAAACCTGGGTCCTCTGGAAGATCAGCAAATGCTTTGAAATGCTGAGATGTCTCTTCATTCTTAAGTCACATGTGAACATTTTCTTGACTGCGCTCACCACTTAATTTGTGTTTTATTATTTCTTTGGTTCACATTTGTTTTATTTACTGCGGAAAGGACACATTCCACATCACACATGTAGAAGTCGGAGGACAAGCTGCAGGAGGCCTTTCTCTCCGACCCTGTGGGCGCCTGGGTTCAAGCTCAGCAGTTTGCTCTGCATTTGCCACTGAGCCATTTCCTCGCCCTTCGATTCTGTGCATTAAAGGGAGTCTGAGTCCATTGAAACAGGATCAATATGTTCTGGTTGGAGGCTGAAGGCTCGACATTCGGTGCTTGATTACAGACCCTTCCAGGTCTATTATAACAATTGTGAAGTGGAGACCCTTTCTTAATATGGCATATTTTCATATTTAATAATTTTAAATTGACTTTTGAATGATAAATGCTACTTATAGCATCAAAATCTGGAGGCATACAAGTAAAATAATCTAAAGAAAATATGAGAGTCCTGAAAACTGGGAAATATTAACTCAGTAGTAAAACACTTGCATAACACGTACAGGCCTAGATTCAATCCCCTACAGATCAGTCTGACTGTCTCTGTCTCTGTCTCTCTCTCTCTCTGTCTCTCTCTCTGTCTCTCTCTGTGTCTCTCTCTGTCTGTCTCTGTCTCTGTCTCTGTCTCTCTCTGTCTCTTTCTCTCTCGCTCTCTCTCTCTCTTCATTGATTTATTGTGAATTACAATCATTTGTAACTACTAATTGTGGACTTACTCCTCTGAGAGCTAGGCATCTTAAATCTCATCAGCAAATTTTGCTTTAAATCATGTAATATTCCACAGGAACCTTGCAGATCATTTAAACGCAGAACAAGTTTTCCGAACGTCTAAGAGCCCGAGTTCTGTGTGGAAGCTACTATTTGCTTTAAGCACATTCTAACTTGAAATCAGATCCAATGTGGGCAATCTTAACAAATTTATTTTCCTTGGAGGTTGTATTGCTTTTGGTATGTAAATCTTCACGACTTTTCTTAAATTCGTTGACATTTTAAGAATACTAAAGCCCGATGAAAGAAGGTGTCAGCTTCTATGGCCACTAATATTGGGCTGTGTCAGAAAACCAGGGCTTTAAGTAAAATGACACCTTCACATTAGCAAAGAGCAGGAAGTCTTGAAAAGTTCACAAGATGCCATGTTCTGAGGTCAAGACCCCTCCACTTCCATCAAGCAAATGATAGTGACCACTTGAGATGCTCGTAACCCAGGCACATTGCAGATTTTCCGATTAGCAAGGGCACTGTTCTCAAATATTAGAGAGCTCTTCTTATCGATGATGTTAAGATTAAACTTATTTTTCATAGCACGCCGAGTTTCCAGACTGCTTTATGGATTTAGATCTCAAAAGAAGTGGTTCCATTTCCCTCCCTGCTTAAGAAAGCAAGCATCAGAGGGAGGGCAGAATGGACCCATGCTGCCACCTTGTGGTCGTAGTCTGATGCTGTGGGATGATGGGAAACCTGAAGGTGTTAGCCTTGTTTGGGCGATAGGTAATGTCTGCTGTTCCCTTTACCCAGGAGTGTGATCAAGTTCATATAGATGACGTTTCCTCCGACGACAATGGTCAGGACTTAAGGTAAGCCGCGCTTTCAGTCTTCCGTTTCCTACACAAATTCAGCTGTGGAGTTTTGCACATGTAATTATTTCTTCTGTTTCTTTTTAATGTATTTTGGGTGTTGCAGTACCTACAGTTTTGCAACTGATGGCTTCCATGCAGCTGCAAGTAGTGCGAACCTTTGTTTGCCAACAGGTGTGAGAGGAGGGGTGGACTGGATGAGGAAGCTGGCTTTTCGTTACAGAAGAGTAAAGGAATTATATAACACCTACAAGAACAATGTCGGAGGTAGGTGCGCGTGCGGCCCAGCCATTCCACCCAGCGTCAGCGCCCTGGGCGTAGGCAGAACTCAAACTGTTGTTTCACAGTGGACATTAGTTACTGGAAAACAAACCATGAAGGCTTGAGTAGAAAAGCAATGAGCTTGGGTTTCTGCTCTCTTTGGATTACTAGCGGGGAGTTGAATGCACCCTTGAAAAAAGATGCGGCCGTTTGCCGGAAACCTTGTGTTCTAGGACGTTTTCTCTGTTTCATCTGTATTACTCTGACATTATCAACAAAATAGAGACAAGTGAAGGAAGTGGTCAAGAGGCCACTGTGACCATAAGAGCCACAATTATTGAGGTAGTGCCAATCACTGAGAGAATATTCACGCAGCAACTTGTGAAAGTTCAAAATGTGCAACAGATCCATTGGATCTTTTTAAAATTCACACATCATCTGACAATGTGTGTCTCCACACAGGACATAGGGCTCTCTGTATTCACTGGATTTTAAAAGTTCTGATACTCTGTAGGTAGTGTCTAAATCACATTATACTTATAATTTTGTAATAAATCATCCATATAATTTGAGACAGTATTTTAGACCCTTAGCCTCAGACTGCAACTCTGGCTGTTTCTAGATACAGTAAAAAAAAAAATGGATCTTCTTTATTGTTGGAATTAGTTTTCAGTCAACACATTCTCAAGATGAGTTCCAGAGACAGACCCATACAACTCTTCCAGCAAGCTGCTTGATTTCCTTTAGAAACAAAATATCTTTGAGGAACAAAAACCCAAAGTAAGCCAAAAGAAAATGAATTTTCTAAATACACGCCTGCATTCTGCACATGTGTGTGCTCACGTGTGCACCATAGAGTAAAATAAATATAATTTTCATCCACAGCAAACACTTTGCACCCGTTGGTTTCCAACTTGAGGATGAGGTTGTGTATCTGTTGTCCTGTGTTTGCTAAC
The DNA here is from genome assembly GCA_036184795.1 of Tokudaia tokunoshimensis. Taxonomy (NCBI): domain Eukaryota; kingdom Metazoa; phylum Chordata; class Mammalia; order Rodentia; family Muridae; genus Tokudaia; species Tokudaia tokunoshimensis. The sequence goes on from BTHU01000006.1 coordinate 57,442,077, forward strand.
ATTGAATCACATCAAAACAAGGCAGAGACACAGACTTATGAACGTTGGAAATGACAGGAAGCTTTGCAGGGGAGGCTTCATTTCCACATAGATAACTGAGCCCTACAGGCTCCAGTAACACTGTGCTTCTAGCTCCTGGCTGTAGCTCCTAACTCACTCTAAGGTTTTGTCCCAGACACTTTTGTAAAATAATTATAAACAGTATGTTTAACTTTTTTTAACTAAACATCCCTTAGATAAGTCTGAAACTATTTAATTTGCATACCTCCTTTTACAGAGTATTGTTTGAATTATTTATATTTGCATACTCCTTTCTAGAGTATTGTTTATACTCTTTTAAAATTGGGAAGACCGATAACATATCAGCTTCTATCTTAGAAAATTTAATCAATGTGAGAGTTTATTTTCTGTCAGTTATTAGCATCTTTTTATTGAAATGTGGAAACATAAGACTTTCTAGAAAGTGGAAGTTTTCATTTTAAATATCTATAATTGCATATTGTTTGTCCTTGTTCCCAGTGTCTGAAATACAATTTGAGTGAGAAACCTTCCTTTTGAATGGATATTCATGTGAACTCACTTTATCATGAAAGCAAGGTTACTTTGCTTTTCTCTTTTTTCATCTTCCCTTCCTTCCTCCTTCCCTCTTTTCTTTTCTTTTTTTGTCAGTGTTGGGAGCCTCTTGCATATTACCCATGAGCTCTACCAATGATGGATATTCCAGCCTCTCTATAAAATTTAACGTATCACCCCTCCCCCATCCCACTCCCACCTCGCCCGTTTTTTTAGTTCTTTTTAAAAAACACAAAGTATCATTAAACGCAGGCACTGGTTTGACAAGCATTGTAACAGCTGGGTAGGATGCTGTGGATACTTTTCTAAAACAGAACTGTGATTCTGAAGAGACTATTTTACCTGGTGAATTTGCTTTCCTGCTGGAGGAACCCCACTGCTCCTCTCTGACTGACATGCCCCAGCCTCATCAGTGGGACTTGGACCTAGAAGCTGCAGAGCCTTTCAGCAGCCGTGTTAGATTCTAGTCTCAGAGAGAGAGGAAAACTGGGGTCTGTTTTCCTTGTATCATATCTGAGTATCTAGCCAAGTATCTGACCCCTACATGTTGTCTAATAAGAATTCAATACTGAACAAATAATGAGCAATCCCTTCTGAAGGGATGAATCCATATAGATATGTTTGAACCTCTTTATGACACAACCAAAATAAAAATTATTTATTGTAGATAGAAGGGACACCAAACTTCCTACTCCAGAGGCAGGGTTCGCCTCCTGACTGCTGTTTATTTGGTGTTTCAGGACTCCTTGACCCTGCCAAGAGAGACGCATGGCTGCAGTTAAGGGCAGAGATCGAAGGCCTAACAGATTCCTGGCTAACGAATGCACTTAAGTCTTTATCAATTATTAGCACTAGGTAAGTGGGATTGTAGCCTTTCTACTTGAATTATGTGGAAGATCTGAGTCTAGCAGCACAACAGAGAAAAGCCATTCCAATTGCTAGTAATTCGCCACATCCATTGATTTCTGTGTGCACACGTACTGCATGCATTAGTGCATGCATACGTGACTGTGTGTATGCCTATGCGTGCCTGCAAGGGTACGTACATGCGTGACTGCGTGGGTGGGTGCGTATAAATTTGGGAAGTGATGGCTGGTGGGTAAGATTAATCTTCACTTTTTCTCATTTCATAGTTTTATTTCTGATTTACGTTAATCAGTAAAGACACAGTTAACTAATGTGCAGGTAACATATAGGTGTAAAAAGAGATGCTATCCAGACAGATAGCAAATACATAAAAAGGTTGCTGGCATGAAGGAGGAGCCCAGTATTTAGGACAGGAGAGTAAATTTACATGTCAAATCTGGCGTGTAGTTCCTTCCTGGTCACGTGATCAGAAGTTTCTCCTCGTCACGTGACCAAAGGCTTCGCCAATAACAGAAAGTCCTTGTAGGGGGCTTGCCCTTGACTTCCTGCCCTAACTGAGGCAGACACGCGCACTCTATTCAGTTCTCGGTATCCTGTTCTAATGTAAACTCTAACAGATGTGACGTCTTCTGGTAGTCCCCGGAATTTGGTCTGTAGGATCTACACAAAAGAGAAAGCCGCCAAGAACTCAACCTGAAGAGCCGAGCTTGGAACAAAGTTGCCCACTGCAACTGTTTGAAATGTTTGGCTCAAAATAAGTTAGATTTTACTCTGTGTCTATAGAGGCAACAATTGGGGTGATGTGTAGAAATCTCAGGAAGGACATTATAATGCATTATGCCGGAACTACGCAACAGATAAAGCTGCTGGGACATGGAACTTCCTGGGTCATGATATCTGTAACTGTGACATAATCAATCAAATGTCAGGGACTCTGGAACTTGAAAACCTTGAAATTGGGTAGAGGATGTAGAGTCATACTCATTTCTCCACAAATTAAGTCAACAGCTTATTCTTAAATTTTCTATGAATGACCTTATAGCTCTGTGGACATGTGACCTTAAGAAATGAGTAGATGAATAGAAAGTAAAGGCCTTAGACAAACAAGTCAATGCCTACTGACTAGTGAGCTATGAAATTTGCTATGGTATCCAGCTATTTCAGCAGTAACATATTGGACATTTTCACAAAGCCCCAAAATGTACAGGAAAACAAATTATTTGATGAATTATGTGTCAGAGTTCTCAGCAAAGTTGAGTTATTTTCTTACCATAGTTGTTCTATCATTAAAGAAGTAACTCCAGGTACTGGGAAAAAACAAACAAACAAAAATAAAGACAAAACAAAGAGTCTCGAGATTGCATTCCACATAGTCCAGAGAAACCAACAAATTATGTAGTAACAACTGGCAGAAGCGTTCACTTGTAGATAATATGAGTATAATGGATAAAATTATACAAACCATAGACTCAAAAAATCAAGGAAGCAGAATAAAAAAATTGTTTACATAGTATATAATTGCTAATGGGAAAATAAATTCACAAATGAAGACAGATGCTATCTATGAATATGTAATTAATCATCACTATGTCTCTATTCCTTCTCTATATTTGTCCTTTACAAGTTTTCCATTGTAGAGTGTTGATAATCTTGAAAGATGACCTAAATCCTAATGCCACATGATGTAAATGGTGAAACTTCATTTCAAAGCCACTCTCCAAACTTAAAAGGCCTGTAATCTAACATCACCCAACTTTGTTCTCATCACATAAGAGTCTAAATGACTTTGGATATCATCTTCCTCTGACAAAACATTAGGTCAGAGAACAATCTCTCTGCACGTCATTCTTAATAACCTGCCATTTCAGAGAGTGTCTGTCAGCTGACAGCACTCATAGCTAAATACTGAAAGAGGGCATTTCTTACAGAACTTAGAAACAGCAGCGGTAATTTTCAATCTGTTCCGGTAGAAGCTATTTACTGCTAGAAAGCAAATATGTACGTTTCATCCCTGTTAGGAGTAACTGTGTAAATGTCTTGGTAACGACGACCCAGCTGATTCCTGCTCTTGCGAAAGTCCTGCTCTACAGCCTAGGAGGTGCTTTCCCCATTGAGAACATTTACAGTGCAACAAAAATAGGTAAGGAAAGTATCTGAAATTCTGTACGAGATGGAGTCACATCTGCAGGATTGTAATATATGCGCGCACACACACACACACACACACACACACATACACACACATTATATAATTGTTGATTCTCTTTTAACTAATTTCCTATTACCACATCCAGAAAATTTGGGAAAGCTTCAAATAACAAAATCGTGTATAATTCATGATACGTGTGTATGTTTTATAAGAACTCTCAGCTAGTGAACTACTGAATGACATCATACAATATTCTAGCATATGTTGTCTGAGTAATATGTGCTCCAGCTACAGCATTTAATAGTTCAATTATTGAGAAATACAGAATTACATAGTCAATAAAACTGATCTAAGGTTTTAAAAACAAAAAAAAAACAAAAAAAAAAACCCTCTATTTTGGCAGCACCGAGAAGTTTCAGATTAGTTCTGCAGCAATCAAAAGATAATTTCAGAAACAAGTGAAAATTTTTCATAGAGAAGAATATGTACTTTATTATCCATTACCTAAGTGTTTGTCCCCAATACACAGTAAGGCTCAAATAACTATGGCCTGCTTCCTAGGTCGCGTCTGTCTGTGGAAACACCTTTACATATGGTGTGCAGAGTCTGACTGCCAATTACCATTCAAAAGCAAAACTTCATCAAGTTCTACCATCTTGTCAGAGTTAAAAGACAGCACATTTATTCCACTGTCTCTGACAGAAAGTCCTGGGAATAAAAATAGGTCATGCAAAATGCCCTTAAGGGCAACGAAATTACCTGTTGCACTTTGACAAGCTTAAAACTCTAAAATCTCCCACCCAACATAGCTAGCCCTAGGTCTCATGAAGGTTGCAGGCATTTGGGGAGAACAGTTAAGGAGAGTCAAACTTTCTTAAAGTGCATACCACTACAAATCAGAACAAATCCCTCCCTCTACAAATCAGAACCTCAATTCCAATCCCATATACTGTTCTGTGAAGATAAATACGTTATATCCTTAGGATTGACAGAATGTGATTTTTATTTTGACAACAGTGATGATTTTCCACCCAAATAAACATTTCTTTTACTTAAAGGATGATATTCTTCCCATTGGCCTATTTTTTTTTAAATATTTAATCTGAGAAAATGATTATTATTTTTCCCTTGTCACCAGTATTTTATTTAAAATTCTAAACTAGCAGGTTAAGAAGAAGAAAAAAATGTCAAAAATAGCAATGGCTGTATGAACATTCTTAGAATGAAACTCAGGAAAAAGATGCCAATGTTGTAAAGATAAAACATGGCTGCTGTTTCCATGGTAACACCTCAGGTCTACTCAGTGACTCTGCTGTGTATGCATCGCTGTGGCCTGTTGCCCAGAATGCTTGATACAATTAAACTGACATATCTGCCCCCACACTCTTTTTAAAGGAGTTACTTATCAAGGTAAACCTATCTGTTGGTATTTCCTCTTTCCTCAGAGATGAGACTTCAGTTATCCCCCAACAACATATCCAACTGACTTGCCTACATAAAAGATAAATTAGGTAAAATTGGTTCTTAGAATCAAACAAATGCTGTAGAAACTTGCATTTGCCTATAAAATTGTTTTCCACTACCCTTTCTGTGGAGTCAAAACACACTAACATTTTATCGGGGCCAAATTCTCAAGCCTACCATCTATCTTAAAACATGGAAAATGTTCGTTTTAGTAACCTCTTCTAAATGAAAAGCAGTTATGTTCAAATGTGTGCATTGATCTGTAGATACAGTAGTCATAAGCTCCCTCCAATGTTGTTCAAAAGACATTAACTGAGCACTCTGTGAACCTTAAGGTTCATGAGTACCATGGCCCCAAGAATAAACAACGCATTGTTTTTCAGGCAAGGAAAGCTGTTTTGAGCGTATAGTGTCCAGATTTGGCACTAACATAACTTATGTTGTGATTGGAGATGGCCGGGATGAGGAGCACGCTGCTAACCAGGTAACTCCTCTCTGAACCGTATCTCGTTTATCTTCCAGGAAAAGAAAGTTGCTTTGAGCGAATAATGCAAAGGTTTGGCAGAAAAGTAGTGTATGTTGTAATTGGGGATGGTGTAGAAGAAGAGCAGGCAGCAAAAAAGGTAAACCTGTCTCAAACAATGTTGGTGTGGCACCTCTCGAGCGAGCCTTCTTGTTTGCATCCCTGTAGTTCAGCCAACTGGCAGCTTGACGAGTGATTGACACTTTGAGTGGCAAATCAATAAGAGCATGAGAGAATCGATGTGGGCCTGCAAATAAACCATTTGGAGTCTAGCATTTTATGCCTGGACTTTGATAGGAAATACAGGAAAACTGATTGATATTTATTCAACTGTACGGAAATAAGAAATATATTCATACATGTAAAGCATATATTTAATACACGCGCATATACTCACACCGTGCATACAGGTAAACAAATTCACAGGATTTACCAGACAAAGTTTAGCAGGTTCATAGCATAGTCAGTAAGTGTAACTCCAGACCCTCAAATTCCATATGTTCCTTGGGAGTGCCTGGAGACAGATAGGTTCCTTCATACTAAATGCTGAAGATAAACTTTATAGGTGAGGGAAAACTTGTAAGAAGCCTTAATCAGCATGCTTAGAATAGGAGCACTCTTATAAATTGGTGTGAGAGGTTGTCTTAGAGTCTTACAGGCAACGTTCCTCACATCTGTCTACAAGTCTCATTGAGCACGTGCAGGAGATCTGGTAGACCCTACTTATTTAAATAAGTTTTATCTGACACCTATTTCTGACAAGGAGCCGAGACGGTTGTAAAATCACCAAGTGATTGGTCCAGCATCAGAGAATGTTTATGAACGATATGAAGTTTGTTCTCCAGACCAGATAGCACTGCTCTGCGCCCACTACCTCCTGCACTGAAGGGCCATGAAAGGAAAGAAACTATAAACGACAAGTTAGCTTATAAAGAGACCGCCACCCTTCTTACCTACAGGCGTCTAAATCACCTTCTAATAAAGCCACTACTAAACACGTGGGTCAGAGCATGTGACCCAATTTCTATTTTCTATAAAATAATCAGAATGAACAGTTCCATAGAAGAGCTCATGACCCTAACAGAAAGTTAACCCAGTCAGCTCAGACCTAGCAAACGGAGGAAGGGAATGGGTGCTACTTCAGAAGGTCACCAGGAGCGACCCTCAGAAATCCCTGTGCTTTTCCCTTCTGTTAGGAGAGCTGGTGACACATGAAGCTCCCTGGGTGTTAATTAGAAGTGGCTGTGACTTAAGACAGCACACTGGTCCCAAGGACTTTCTGTACAAGGTCAGCCATGCAGTCTCAAGCAGGCCAGGCAGCCCCGCCGCTGCTGCTTGTGATGTCTATGGCGCACACAGTTGCTATCTCTTCTGGAGTTTATGGGTGTCTGGAATTCATGCGGTTTTAGTTTTCCACATTGGCACCATAATCACACATAGTGAACACCAGACCCTCGAACAAACACTAGAATGCCCTTACCCTATGTGAGATTTATTTAACTCTAGGGCAGAACAAATAAAACTCACTTTTCCAAGCCAATAACAACATGTTTGTTAAGAATTAAGATGTATCTAGTCTGTGCTAGTTATCCACACTGGGAGTAACACTCTGGTCATGTCCTCTGGTTTAAAGCTCATGCTTCAGGGGAAATAGCTTGACTCCAAATGGATCAAAATTTCAGATAGAATGCTGTTTTCAAATGGTTGTTTCAGTAGGTAGAGTTTGGGTGATGGGTAAAAGCTATGATTCTGTTTGGAAACACAGGTGGCTGGTTTCCCTAGCACCCAGAATGCATGCTTTTCTCTGACCATAGAAGTAATCGCATGTGTAGGCATTCTGAGTACTGTTTTGTTATTACAAATAGATCTGAGCTGAAATGCAAAACATTACCCTTCTCAAAATTCTTTGCTCTAATTGAACTAAGACCCATGTTTGTGAAATTTAAAGAGAAATAAAAAAAAACCAAAAAAACAAAAAACAAAAAAACCAGGATCAAATCTTAACAGCAAGAATAACCGCACTCTCCTCTCAAAATATACCAGGTGAGATGTATATGTAAAATTTTAATTTTCTAGAAGCCAAATTCAAAGGTAAAAAGAAACCGGTAGAATAAGCTTTAATAATATCTATTAATTGGCTCAATCTGTATAGAATATTATATATTAATATCTAGTATGTATAAGAATTATTGACATGATGTCTATATGTCTGTATTGGTCTTAGTCTGGTTTGAAATTCAGAATGCATTTTAAATTGGACTAAACATATTTTAAATGCTCATAGCCACACGTAGTTAGTAACTACCATACTGAGCAGCAAATAATTATGTAGTAATAATGATAATGACAAAGCTTCATGCTAAAATAATATATCGTTTCCATATATACATATATATAATTTCCACTGAATATAAAACTACATTCCATTTATATATGTATTAGAAGATGTCCTAAGTTCAATCTAACAATTAATGCTATTGTTTTGTGATTTATTGAAGTATATATTTTTTCATGATTATTATTTCCAATGAGATTTCCTCAGGCATTATTTCCAATCATTCTTTTCTGTAAACTCTGAATACCACATCTGTAGTACATATTAGCACATCTCTGGAAGGCCACAAGGCAGCATACCATCTAATATTACGTCTACCCACTTGGGGATGGTATGTGTGTACCTGTTAAAACTGTATCCTCCCCCTCTCCATCTTGTACTAATAAAATAAACCAAGTCATCTCTTGGCTTAAGTTATTAGTTATCTGAGGCAAGTAAGAATATTATCAATTCTTGTACTTTTATTTTATTTAATCTTGTTCCAAGTTGTTTTTACAGAGATAGGAATCCACTCTCTTTTCCTCTCAAATTGCCAAAGGCTATGAGTTTAGGAAGGTAGTGGTAAAATTTATTTTACGGTGCTGACTGATAATTGTTGTCCCTCAGCCATGCAAGATTTCTAGGTGGACTTGCCTTCCCCAATGTTGACGTTGGTAACACTGATTTACAGAGTAGTGATTCAGCTAGCTAGGAAACTCAGTATTGGATGTTGTACCATCAAAATCCAGTTCAGATCTATTTCTCTATTCTTTGGAAAATTTCGCATCGGTACTACCAGACTTCCACCTGTGGATGACCTCTATTAAACTCCCTCCCTCGAACATGGGTGAATGGCACATCCTGGTGTGTGCTCCTCTCTCCATGGGATGATGGTTATGATCTGTCTCCATTCCTCATTCCTACCCTCTACCTCTCCCCTCTCTCCTTGTCTTGACTACACAGCACAACATGCCCTTTTGGAGGATATCAAGCCACTCGGACCTCTTGGCTCTACATCAAGCACTGGAATTAGAGTATTTGTAACTGTATTCTCTAGCTGGGGATCCTTTTTTTTTATATTTCAAGTACACTGTATTTTTATGTGTGATCCAATGCCGCTGGCTTCTTCTACACATATAAATGGTCTTAATGGATGAAATCATACTTGGAATGAAAACTCCAGAGTGAAGAATTCAGGTTGCTGAATGGAATTAAACTTTAGTGCAACAGAAAGGAAGCTCTATGGTCTTATTATCTTTACAATACTTTTATGGTTTAAAAAAAAACAAAAGCAAAAATCTGTGGCAGTTACTGACACGTATCGAGTGAGTCCTAACAAGAATTGACAGCTTTAGAAAAGAACTCGAACCCTCCCAAGCCACAGCACCTGCTCTGCCTACAAGGTAGTTGAAAACATTCCTCAAAATGGGAGCTCTTCTCAACCCTGAGGTTTGAATCTGACTTATAGCCTACCTAGCCCAGAAAATCTGAATCGGAATGCACTCAGACTGTATAACCACAGTCCTATCTAGACCTGTAATTTGTGTAAATTATTGATGGAAATAATTTACTGTGACTTTATTAGCAGCTGATCTGAAAGTGGATGCAATTTTTCTTTTATTTGTCGGGGTGGGAAAAGGGCTGGGGAAATGGGAATATAATATTGTCTCTTTTATAAGTTTGGCAAAGAGAATGTTCATACTGATGTGTTGTGCCTTAAAGACAAGACAGCATTTGTGTGTTACAATGTAACTTTGGTTAAAGTCTCTGTAGATAATGAAAGACAAAAGTAAACAAACAAAAACCTTTGTGGTAATTCTTCACATGGACAAATTTAAAATTCAAGCTATCAGTTTAATATGGAAACATCAACAAACTGAGTATTTGTTAAAATGAGAAACCAGTAACAATAATAATACAAGAAAGCTTGCATTTTAATTGGGTTCTAAATGATTCCAGTAATAAGTATATGTCAATTATCTGAACATCCAATCATAAGCAGGTTTGGGAGACTATGGGTTCTTTATTTAGAGAGTGAAATATATACATATATCAAAGTCTCAAATATCTTTTCTTACAATTTTCTGGAAGGAAATTAAGAGCTATATTCATGTTAACATACCCAATTTTAGTTTAAGACTGGATATGTGCCAGTTGCTAAGGGGACAATACTATGGTGCACATTTAGCAAGTATCATCAAAGTCATTTTTAGAACATGCTATGGAATGGATGTAGCTTAAAACACACATTGAGTAGGCGTAGCAGACATAGCAGAGTGCATTTGTCTTCCATGCTGTTGCAAAAGCAAGTATCATCAGTGATAGAAGACAGGTAGACCAGATAGCTGTCAAAGAAAAAACTCAGAATCTATAAACTTTTTATATAGTATCATCCTAAGTTAATTATCAAACAAGCTATATCTTGACAACATCTCCAGATCACAACATTAAAGGGTATTAGCTCTCCTTGGAACACATCAGTTCAGGTCTCCAAATTACAGACAGGAATACACTGGTTTCTTCCTGTATGGTTGCTGTACAATGCCTGCATTCATTGCTGGGAGAGCCTGGCCTCATTGTGTCTGCCTGTCATTTTGTCTTGGTGTATAGCCCACATTGGTAACATAATACAGATTCTCTTCTTGTTTGTTATGACATGGTTTGCCTTGTGGAAATTTAAGACTTCAAGAAGGAAAATATTCTAATGGTGTGAGCACCTGAATCTCTCTGCATTCTGAATGACACAAGATGGATCCTAGACTCCAGCTCTTAGTCAATGCCCCTCATCTGAGGCTGGTTCATAAGAGGTCATCATCTGAGACTTTTGCAACTTAAATAAAATTTTGCTCAAAGATCACAGAGAATTCTCTGGAGGGCTGTATTTCTTTAGAGAATGATGTGGTCCAGTTTACAAAGGGTAGATGGATGATGAGATAATTCTGCATAAGATAGGGACTTCTTATCTAAATCCTCACTTTTTAAATGTGGCTTTTGGTTACCCTTTCCCCAATTCTATGGTGGCAAATTATGGTTGGAATATTTTAATATTAATACTATTAATAATACATTTCATACTCCTTCTGGTCTTCAGCTTGAAAGTGGTTAAAAAGTCAAAGATTTTCTTTTTTGTTACTGGTACTCATTTGTATTTAGTCATATGACTAAAACAAAGTTAGTTTGGCACACAGTCAGTTTCTTTCATTGATAGACTTTGTGCCTCTACATCAAAAGTTAAAATTCTTCTTGAAATCTGATGAACAATGCTTCTTAGACTGTTCGACTTGAGGGACAGAGAGGCTCACCCTTTCCAAATGCACAAGGACTGGTTGTTGGTCTCCTCCCTGCTCCTGTTTATCCATCCCCCTTTTCCAGCCCTGTGTATCAGTCAAGGGGAGGCAGTCAGTGTAATACCTACAAGTGAGGTTGATGGAAAACAGATTGTCCAGCACAGCAATGGTGACAGCCAGAAAGCCATGGCCCAGCCTAGTCATGTGTTCTTGAACAGAGTCAAAATACAACTCTTCTCTTCCCACCTTAGGATAGGAAAATGCTCTATCTTTCTAAAAACACATCAGACAAACAGCAATAAAAAGTAAATAAAAATAAAAATAAAAAACCAGCCCTGCGGGCAGTTCCTACATTCTATTTTTATGTAGAATATAGTGCCTTATTGTAAATGAGTTTGAAAACTGTTCTCCAACTCAGATGGGGTTTGGGCTATTACATATTCAAGCTTGGCATGATATTAGAAAAAAAATAACTGCCTTAAATTGCACCTTGAAAATATCAAGACCCTATCACTTGAGTAAGAAACTAGGTGACCTAACTACAACATTATAGCATACATCTAAGATGATTAAAAAAAAACCCAAAGAAATGTGCAAATGCAATTCAGAGGTAAAAATAAGATTTTAAGATTATATGGTCTGTGCACAAAAATAGGTACTGTCTGGTAAACTAAGATCAAAATAGCTTCAACAGCACGCCTACTGTGAAGTTTTTTTGTAAAGCCTACTTGTTTGTGACAAGCCTACATTCTCAGTGAATATGGCATTTAGTATTTCTTTTCAACACAAACCTAAGCCTCACGAGCCAAAGTTGCATTTTGACTCCCAGCTATGGTGGCATTATAGGGAATCTCACAGTCAAAGTCAAATGTTTCTGTTATGTATTAGTAAAGTATAGATTATTGGGGCGTACATAATTTAAAGAAATGTAAATTAATATTAAAAGCTTGTAAAAATATGTACATCTTTACTATTTCTCAATAAATACCTTTGCAACTGTATACCTTGTCCTCATTCTTCCATTTTGTAGAGATTTTAATGTGCATGTGTTACTTGATTCTAAATCATGTGGAATTCATATTTAGGTCTCTGAATGAAGTGTTTCATCTTCTAATGCAAAAGAGTTTTCATTGAAGACAAACTGAACTATAATATAGTAAATATCCCTAATGAATGCAGAAAAGATGCTGGTTTTTGAAGATGTGGGCTGTATGTAGGAATCTTCATTCATTCATGTACAATCGTAATACAACCAAAATGTATTCATAATCAGAGAGTGTCTATTTGAATTTATAGACATTTGTTATGTTTATTTATATTTGTATGTCTGACTGTGTATGGGTGCATACTTCCCAGGTCTGCATGCGCATGTGGAATCAGACAATGACGTGTGAAAGTCTATTCTACAGTATGAGTTTGAACTCAGGTTGTCAGTTTGTCCCTTAACCTGCTGAACCATCTTGCCAAAATAATAGAATATTTATAGAAAGTCCATTTAGATGAACGTGGATGTAACTTTTATAATCTATGGCTCATTGTTATTAGTATCCTCCAAGAGAATAGAAGCATGTTTTCATAAAATGAATTTAGTAGTTTGTTATCATGTGTGTTGTATTCATTTCTTCACAAGGACATTGTTGGCATGAAGACTAAAGACAAGTTTCAGAACTGATTTTACTCATTCACAATTTTTTAAAAAAAATGTTAGCCTCCAAATTAACAAAATTAAGAGGGAATTATGTGAGGATTCTCCAACAAACCCTCCACCATACCAAAGTTCATTGAGATGTGTATAATACAATGGATGTGCTTAAAATTGACTAGACCAACTTCTTTAGACTATCTAATTGCCACTGAAAGGTGAGTTTTTGAGATATATTAAATTTCCTATCCCCTGGGCTCCAAACAAGTATGTCTCCTTTGCCTGTTCAGTCCACCTGCACGGATGAAAGATCTCAAAATGGATGCGCACAAACCAGACAATGTGCTGCTACCCAGCCACCTCACATCTCTGCACAATGACCATCCAGGCCACAGCCATCATTTTCCACTTGCATCACCATTTGCCTCTAGCCAAGCATCCTGCTTGGGCTCTCAGACCCCTTGAGTAGCTGTCATTACAGCAGCCAGAACAATCCTTTGAATCAGAACATGTGCCTATGCTTCCAGAAGTGTCTAGCCAACTGCCTTTTCCAGGCTTATTCAGCATAAGTGCCATCGTACGATGACTTATGTAGCCTACGTGAATGGTCCAGTGATCGTAAGTAGTTCATCTTCGCATTCTACCCTCCTCTAGTCAATTTCTTACAGTAGAATATTTGTTTTGGGGGCACACACTGGCAACCAACTTCTACAGAGACCTGTCTCCAGCTTTTCCTCCTTTAGAAGACTTTTACCAGACATCTCCACTACATATGTTCTAACACTTCTTCAGGTCTTTCCCCTCAATACTATCTTGTGGCTAACAAGGCCCAAATCTCTAAAATTGGATGTGTCTCCACATTTGTATTGACTAGCATTAACCCTTCACTTATCTAACATGATAATGTATTTTATTCGCCTTTTATTCGGTGTTATTTGGCCATTCCTAGATATACTCTGTGAAGCTACAGATCTTGATTTGTTCTGCTCTGCATCTCTGAAGATTACTGTCACACAGTGGGCACTCAAGAAGTGCTTGTGGGGTGTATATCTAAGCCACAGGATACATGTACATGTTTACCATCTAAAATTAGCATGTTTTCTAATGATACAACACAACCAGAGGGAGACAAAGAAAACACGCAGGTAAGTTGGCTGAGACAAAATACATTTACAGTGCTTTAGAATGCTTGATAACCTACTGCTGTATGAAAATAACAAACAATAGATATAAGTAATAATATATTTGAAAAGTGGTTGTATATAAACTGAGCATGACCTGCTGGGTTTAAAAGAAATCTTCTCGTGGTCCATGAATTGATTCCTCAGTTTTTTTATTCTGTTTATGACTTGGAGTGTTTGCTTACTTGTGTGACAGGGTCTCCCCTTGTCACCCAGGTTAGCCTAAAACTAGCTGTGTGTTTCAGGTTGGCCCCAAACTTCTGGCAATCCTCCTGCCTCAGCCTCATAAATGCTAGGATTATAGACATAAGCTACCACATTAATTTAAAAATATGTATTAACTTTACAAAGTCACTTTGCTTGGCTGAATTAAAGTACTTCAGAAAAATCATGCACAAAACACATCTCTCTGAAAGATCTGTGGTTCATACTTCTGAACTGAGTTTTTTAAAAAACATTTTATGCATACCAAATCTATTGTCAATCAAATCTCCCTCTTCCTCACATACTCCAATTGCCCTGGAACCCCTGCAACCTACCTATCCCCTCCCAACTTCTCGTTCTCATGCATCTATTGCACTGTGTTCAATTAGTGCCTGGTCATGGGAGCATCCACGAAAGAATGGGCAACATTCCTACTCCACACACCTGAAGAAAATTGACTCTCTCTCCAAGCAGTCTCCAACTGCCAATATCTCCCCAGTCAAGGGTCAGACCCCATGAGACCCACCCGATATGTAGTAGAAACTCAGCTAGATTGATCTTGTAAGTCTTGTGCTTCTATGAGTTTGTGATTATATCGGTCACATCACATTCAGAAGTCTTTCTCAGGACTACCCCATATCTTCTAGCTCTTTCCATCCCCATGTCCCCTGAGCCTTGGGTAGTGGCGATACTTTCTCAACACTTGGACCAGTTATGAGGCTTTGCATTAACAGTTACCCAAGGCCAAAAGAAACTTCACTGAACACAGTTGAGAGCAGCATATGTATGTGGCAATCTAACAACAGAATAATTTGGAAAACCAACAATAGGCTCCCCACTAGGGCCTGTGTCCTCCCTAGCCATGTACTGTCTCATTGGCTAACACACACTCTGTGTTCTTGCCATATAGCTTTGATTTTTATGCCTGGCAGTTACTCGCTGATATCAGTTGATTACCCCAGTAAAACTTCAATAAATACATGAAATGGAAAAGGGGTGTACACTTGGGTAAGTGGAGGGATCATGGAGTAGGCTTGTCTTTATAGAATCAAGGCAGAAGCTCCACACAGCCTAGAACCTGGAGGCTCCACACAATTTACTGGGAGACACAAGGTAGTGAGTGAGCCAAGAGTGCAATGGGAAGCATACAGTGCATGGTGAATCACTTCCTAGATCTATGCCTAGCCAGCCTTCAAGGGGACACTTCCTAGAGAAAATGATTTACACACTGAATCTTCGAGAACAAAATGAAGGCCGGTGGGAATGGGGTGGGATTGGAGGCATCTAGGCTAAGTTAAAAGTACACAAGAGAAAGAGGGAAAAGAGGAAAGAGATAAGGTTGTTATGTTAGAGAACTATAATGAAGCTCTCTTAATGGAGCAATGAATGAAGGGAAATCATAAGAAATGAGACTCAGATACAATGGAAGCCAGAGTGGGAAGCGTCTCAATTCAGAGCTTATGTTATCCTGGATGAGAAGGCACCAAATGTCAGATCAGAGAGTCAGAGGTTATATGTGTCCAGATTCAAATTTCATACCCGTGTTCTGGCTACACCATGAAGATTGTGGGACTTAAGAGGCTGAAGAGGACCCCAAAGTATTATTGATTCCTGAATTTCCATAAATATGGAAAGAAGGAAATGGATTCAAAGAAATTAAGGGGTTGAATAATTACAGCCTGACAACCATTGCTGTTTCTCCTCCTGTCCTCAGTCACAGCCACCCTGACCTCTGACCTCTGCTTCTCCTCCTTAGACACAGCCACCTTGACCTCTGACCTCTGCTTCTCCTCCTCTGCTCAGACACAGCCACCCTGACCTCTGACCTCTGCTTCTCCCGTCCTCAAGCACAGCCACCCTGACCTCTGGGTTTCTGCTTGAGAATTCGATAGACTGCAATCCAGCTGCCAAGAGATCAGAGCCAGAAAAGGAGGCGGAAGGTTCTGGTGGGGTCTTTATTAGCGCTGACTGCTTGCCTCTGGCTGGAGATGAGCCTGGTATTGAGAAGTGTTCATCTGGAAAAACCAGAAGTTGCAAAGCAAGTTTGCTCAAATTGTTGAATCTGCAGCAATTTCCTGCTTGCTTTTTTTTAAAAAAAATGCTTTGCCAGATCACAGCTAAATCACTCTGAAAGCAGTAAGTAAAAATCTGGAATAATTTCATGAAATCACATCAATTATTTGAAAACCGTGGCTCAGAGAGTAAAGGCTGTAGCCAACCCTGACAAGCTGAGTTCAAACCCCAGGACCCCACATGGTATGAGAGAAATTGTCACAAGTTGCCCTCTGGCTTTCACAGTGATGCCATGGCAAGAGCATCTAAACACATACACACAAACACACACACACACACATGCACACATGTACACACATACATATACACGCATACACAAGTAATTTTAAAACATCTGCTATTTGTATGATCTTGGGTCATCAGTGTGGAAATAGGAATGTTGCCAGCAATGCATCGTGTGTGTGTGTGTGTGTGTGTGTGTGTGTGTGTGTGTGTTATTTAAGGTCTCCTGTTGATTCAACATTGTTTTTATACCCTCTGCTGGACCCTGGTTTCCAAAAAGATAGAGTAGGGAGTACTGTGGCTGGATTTATAGCCTGGAAGAATTCAAATGCTTCTGTGAACGTCTCCTTCAGGGACTTACACATGTAAGGCCTCGCCAGCTTATGCCTGCCTGGAAACAAATATGACAGTAATTTATTTGGCAAAGAAATAAAACATTAGCACAAAGCCCCACAACAGAATGACATATGATTTAGTCACTTAGACAGGCTAATGTATTCAAAAATACTGTGACCATTAAAATAGAAGTTATGATAGAATAAATTATTTTATGAGAGGAGGCAGTAATCTCCAGTACGTGAACAGAAGCGAAATGAATAGCAAACACACACCTGTAAAATCAGCAGACCTGGGCCATTAAATTATTTCTCCATCAGTTTTACCCAGTTAAAGAGTAGGATAGGAGAAACACCAGCGCCAGTACTGTAGGGAAAGGGTAGAGAGATATTTTTCAAATGTCACTGAGAACTTTGCCAATGGTAAATGAGAAACCACCTATTTTTCCAAACAGTATAGCAGCCAAGACATCTGAGTCTAGGAAGGCAAGGACTGTTTATAAACTATCTCAGGATAGATTAAATATATTGCTTTGCCCTATCTAAATTATTGTGTTACAGATGAGTTCTGGAACCTCATTTTATGTCACTCTGAAATTTTCACATCCCTTGTAAGCATTGGAATCTGAGTACTCCATCCCTATACCTTCTCTGACCCAGACATCATATTATCTAGTCGATGGAATGCAGTTGAGAGTTTACTTAGTTAAGTACATCCTCTACATACTCCCTTACTTTTAGTTCATTGAAAACTAGTTTACCTATAACCCTAAGTTATTACAGTCCTACTTACAGGCAAGCAACATGCTAGAAGAAGGGGTTCTACTAAAGAATGTGAGATCTCCAACATTCCATGTAACAAGAACCCACACGCCAGTTAAAAGTTTACTATAACATACCATGGTTTCTGCTCAAAACTTCATGTGCTGGAAACCTAAACCCATGCTGTAAAAGTAGAATGAGATGATTGGAGCTTTAAGAAATAGAGCTTGCTGGGAGGCCATTGTGTGTGCACCCTGGAAAAGGATCCAGTCTTGTGCGTAGGAGTGAGTTAGATCTCTGGGGACAAAACTGGTCACTCTGAGAGTGAATTTTTATAAAGTAAGTTTGCCTTCTTGGCTCATTCCCTTCATCCTCTCTTTCTATGAGTTCTGTGTGTATCTGTCTGACTCTGTCTCTCTCTCTGTCTCTCTCTGCCTTTGTCTCTATCTGTCTCTCTCCCACACACACACACACCCTCACACATACCACTGATTGTATCACATGAGACTAATACCAGTTCTTAAAACTACAAAACTTTGAGCTAAATAAATGTCCTTGTTTTCAAATAAAAGGCAGTCTCGGGTATTTTAGTACAACAACACAAAATAGACTAAGATAAAGTTACATGGTGTTACCTGGGAAAACTCAGATAAACACTGAGAAATCAATTATCAAGTTCTCAGATAAGCTAGAACCCATTTTTAAGTAACTGATAATAATCCATGGAAGCAAACTTTTCAGTTGCAAAATCTGGAAGCACCTTTGTTCTAAGAAACACATGCAAAGAAAACAATATTCTGTGAACTTGACAGTAACGAAGTTATTGCTGACACATTTCTCTGTCTCTGTACAAGGCAATAATTTAAGTTTGAAATTATTTATTTTTTTATTTTGACTAGAAGTAAGTTCTCTTCCTACCCTGACAGTCTCTTCCTTAACTCATGACCAGATTGCCCACTATGAGCATATTGCTTGTGCTTTTGTTTTAAATATAGTTTATCAACATTACCTGATAAACACTTTCATCATGTCTATGAACTATAAAGCAAGGTACTTGCCAAACTTAACAATAAAACACTGTGTCCTGAGGCTCCCTCTGTCTCATGGCAGAAAAAATAAGAGAAATGTCTTCAGCATAGCCAACTCCATCTTGGAAAAACTTTTCAGTCTCTTTCTCTTTGGCTTTTTTTTAAATTAAAACAAACTAAAATCTAAGGCTTTTTTTTTAATTAAAACAAACTAAAATCTATTAAAAAAGCAAATCAAAACAAAAATAATCTGTAACAGCAGAGGCCAGTGGGACAAAGGGACGTTTCTATTTAAAAACAAAAAATGTCTTCATGAAATCTAGATCTGTCAGCTTTGTGCTGCCTAATGCTGTAACATGCTTACAGTGTTGAAGGAAATCAGGTATTTTCATGCCAAATGAAAATAAAATTTATGTACTGTTATGACCATATTCTTTGCCTGTGTTTCTCAGCCTATTCATCACTGGAAACAGCTCAATAAACTGTGCAAACTCCATGTGGGGATGTCATGTAATAATGACTCAGGACCAACCATAAATAACCGCTCATCGATGCTCTGCAGGGGGTCAAGGACTTACACAGAATTTGTTCCCAGTTGTTCAATAGTGAAAGAGAGTCATCTGTCTCTCCAGATTCATATTTAATACACTAAGTGGTAAATCCTGGACACTGGGAGCCCAGCTGAAGGCAAGATTGTCACCCACCCTCATCTGAAGAGTCAAAGTAGGAGGAAGGTAATGTCCTTTTACATTTCTATAGATTTTTCTGGCCAACCTCCTGGAGACTTATCCACTGCTGAGTCAGTTATCAGGAACTGGGTAATAAATTGTCCCAAGAGGCAATAACTTAAAACGTCAAGTATGTGTTACTTTCCCTAGTCTCCATGATGAGAGTTAAGAACAAGGCCAATCCAGCTATAGATTACTACTCAGCTGCCTGACCTATGTACTAAGACCTAGGACTGTTTGGACTCCATAATGAGCAAACAAGCAAAATGACAAAATGACCTATTATAGGCACTGATAAAGTGGTAGTCACCAAAATCATGACTAATTTGACAGAAACAGAACTGTAAAAGATCCCCAAATTTAGAGGACCATGTGTCTTCCCTTTTATCAAAGATCCAGGACAAAAAGACAGGGCCAAATCCACATCCAATCTGAGAGGAGGGTGAAAGGGTACCCAGGTCAGAAGATCAATGAGGTAGGTCAGGTGTACAGGGAGAATGATGTCACCCACATTGAACAAATGCAGCGGGAAAGAGCCCATGGCACAAGCATCAGCATGGACAGTCATCCTACAAAGGAGTTGTCACAGGCTGAAACTGGAAAAAATCATCACAGAAAGATCATAGAAGAGAAAGTCAAACCTCGGCAGGTAGGAAGAAACACTTAATGCCAGATGTCCCTCAACGGATGAATGGATACAGAAGATGTGGTATATTTACACAATGGAATACTACTCTGCAATTAAAAACAATGAATTCATGAAATTCTTAGGCAAATGGTCAGAACTGGAAAATATCATCCTTAGTGAGGTAACCCAATCACAAAAGAACACACATGGTATGCAGTCACTGATAAGGGGATATTAACCCAGAAGCTCGGAATACCCAAGACACAATTCACATATCAATAGATTTCCAAGAAGATGGAAGGAGAGACCCCTGGTCCTGGAAAGACTGGATGTAGGGGAATACCAGGACAGAGAAGCGAGAGGGGGTTGAATGGGGAACAGGGGGAGGGAAGAGGGCTTATGGGACTTTCAGGGAGGGAGGAACCGGGAAAGGGGAAATCATTGGGAATGTAAATAAAAAAATATAGGAAATAAAAAAAAATTCAGGGACAACGTAAGCTGTCATCCAAGTTTCATGAAAAACTGAAAACCTTCTCTCCACTTATTTTGAAAGAAAACTTTAAAACAAGTGAGATGGAGATGAGGATTGCCAATACTTCTGCCTGTTTGGGAATTCTGGGTATCTATAGTTGATTGAAATTTGAAAATAAGCAATATAAAAGGAATATATTGTTTTGGTTTCTGTTCACAAAGTACCTTGGCATCTGTCATCAAAACGACTTATTTCTCTTTTCAATAAACACATAGTAAGCATCTATTTCACGCCAAACATTCTGCTAGGCAACAAGGCATGCTAGAAATGAAAGCCTCTGCCATCTGCAGGGCACATTTATAAAGAAAGTAAGAGATTTCCACAAAAAGAAGAAAAGAAAAAAGAAAAGAAAAGAAAAGGAAAGAAAAGAAAAGAAAAGAAAAGATTGTAAGCCTTCTGTTAGCCCCTGGGAGAAGGAAGGCATATGTTCTTAGACATGTGTGTAGACCTCCACAAAGCAAGCCATCTGTCCATCTGCAGGGACAAACATAGTCTCAGACATGAAAAACCAAACGGTTCCCTACTGCGCTGTCTAGTCTTATGTCAACTTGACACACAAACTATTGTTAGCTGAAAGGAGGAAACCTCAATTGAGAAAATTCCTCCATAAGACCCAACTGTAAGGCATTTTCTTAATTAGATTGTTGGGGGAGGGCTCAGCCCATTGTGGGTGTTTCCATTCCTGGGCTGGTGGTCCTGAATTCTATAAGAATGAGCAAGTCATGGAGAGCAAGCAGTAAGTAAGCAGCATCCCTCCAAGGCCTTTGAATCAGCTCCTGCCTCCTAGTTCCAATCCTATTTGAATTAGTATCTTGACTTCCTTGGATGATGAACAGCAATATGGAAGTGTAAGCCACATAGCCCATTTCCTGCCCAACTTTTTGGTCATGGTGTTTCATTGCAGCAATAGAAATCCTAACTAAGACAACTACCAAAAAGTTTCAGAGAATGCAAGATTTTTGAGGAGAGTTCTAGGCACAACAAATTGACAAATAAAATCCCCAAACCCAGAGACATGACCCCTCTTTTCAATAAGAAGTTATATAGACCTCAACTGCCTCCTTTGGAACTAAAGTTTAAACCTTTCCACAAGGACAGGTAACAAATCACCAGCAAAGTTAGCAAAATAGAAAGATGTTTTAGGTCATTGACAAATTGTGACACATTATTAGAATCACACAAATTCAAAGCATTTGGCAATTTCAGGCATAGTTGCTTATTTTTCTACTGAAGTTAAGAAAATTGAGAAGTTGTTGGGCATGGTGGTACACACCTTTAATCCCAGAACCCAGGAGGCAGAAGCAGATTTCTATAAGTTTGAGACCAACTAGGTCTCAAATTCCAGGACAGCCAGGGCTATGCAGAGAAACCCTGTCTCAAAATAACAAACAAAACAACAAAAAAGAAAAGTAAAAGAGAAAATTGAGAAGCTTTATAAAAAAATGGAAATATCTCCTCTCTTTTTGTAGTAGTGACTTGATGAAATGAGCTAGTGAGCCATTACTGCACTGGTCAAGTAGTCATAGAGAATAAGGAAAAGCAATGTACTCTGTACTCTCGGGAAAAGCATGGGGGTTTATAGCTTTGCCAAAAAGTAATGATGAGAAGTTTGTTTCAACACTGTCTGACCAACACATTTCCCTTCAGGAGCCATGATAATAGGCAAAAAGTCACACGACCTTGAAGCTCCCGAGTCAATTTGTTGACCATGTGCTGCAGTGAATACAAGCCGGAAAGCCAACCAATCAGAGGCAGCTTAGCATCTGCAAAGATGGTGTTAGGTAGAGCATGCTCTTTGTATTTCCCCCAACATAATAATTTTATTAACTATTTGGGAATTTCATGCAATGAACCCCAAGAACACTCGCTACCCATTCCATCTAGGTCCACTTTCCTCTCCTGTCACATCCTACCCCCATCCCTCAAAAAAAGAAAAAATAAGTACAACTTGTGGTACTCATATACTCTTGGAGTAGGATCACATTCCCAGTAGCCAGTCCCTTAAAAAAAAAACTGAGTTCTCCCAACTCCTGCAAGAAGCCATCAACCGTGAAGAGCTACACTTTGGAATCATCATCACAATTTTTAAGGACACTTCAATAGCTTCATGTATAGACTTGTTTCTTTTTGCATGGAGGTTGGGGGAAGGGAAGGTCTGGTTCATGCTTCTGAGGCTAAGTCAACCCTCCTTGTCATCAACACTAGATAAGCTTTCCAAGCTACAGGAGCTTTCTCTGACTTCCATTACTCACATGACCCAAAACTTCCCAAGCTCTTTCTACACATTCTTTTTGTGCCCTCTAGCCTCCTCTAGCATTTCTCTCCCATCCAAAACAAGCAATTTGGCTCCGTGTTCCAGTCTGAGAGTGTTGAGTCGTTCCTTCTACACTGCAAACACACAGGAAATAGTCAGATAGGTCTTTAATTTCCTTCACTTTGTGCAGATATATTATGTTAATTACTTTATTTAGGGCACTCTCTTTCTGATAGATAGATTCAGACCCTACATAATATCTATCTGCATTCTGTGAGTTTAACTTTATCAATACGTTATGCACTTAATATCTCTGAAGTTAAGCTTTTTAGGAGAAGCCCAGACTGGCCTTTCTCCTTCCTCCCCTGTTGTTCATGATGTGAACATCCATCTAGCTCCCCAAGAGGCCTACATTGATCTTCCCTTTCTCCTTCTTTCTCTCTTCCCTTTCCGGGATGAAAAGGGCCTGACTTCTCTTCACACTTACGCTCCCATTGTTAGAATCTAACCTGCTCTGTCAGCAGCGTTCAGTTATAGCCAGCTATGTTCAGTCTCTGTGAGCTGAGATTAAAAAGTAGAACTGTGGTCTGGTGTATTATGTTTGCGTGGCACCAGACATGCCTACTTGACCACCACACACCAGTTGCTCCCTTCACAAACTATCTGTTGCTTTACAATTTCTTTACAACCCATCCATCAGGGAACGATGGAATCCAGTCCTTTGTGTCCACTATCCAAGGCTTTCCATATCTGCTGGAAGTAGCTGAAGGCAAAACATAGAGTGTTTTTCCTCCAAGTTTTACTAGGAAAAACCAAGGATAATGTACAATAAGGTTTGAGTAAATGTTAGTCTTAAAAGATTGTACTTGTATATGGTCTGACATCTACATGTAGATTTCAACAGTCATAGGATTTATGAAGTTTGCTCACTAAAATTTCCCCTTGCTGTCCATCCCTTGGACCAGGACTCCTCAGCACTGGAGCCTGTGCATTTCTGTGAGCAAATGTAAATCTCTGGTTTCATGTTCCTCTCTGCTGGACTGGCACTGTGCTGTCCTTACAGGAGAATGCCCAGGCATTCCACAGCAGAGGTTTGCACGTGTTTCTGGAGGAATGTGCCTTGGATCTGGATGTTTTTGCTGGCAGTGTAAAGGAATGACTCCTTCAACAACAGCAGAGCAACAAGATTGTCCTGTTTGACTTGGCAGTGGTCAGCGAGGCTTTGACAGTTAGTCTCTGACCTCCTAGTCTGGGAAGTAGAAGCTTAAAGAAGCATCTATTGGGCATTGATTTTTATGTCAGTTATCATGTTAAAAGAAACAAATATAAAGAAAGAGCATACATACTTCAGCAAGTCATACTGGAAGTGGGTTCCAGGCTGGACCTGACATGAGTGGGGATACTGAAGGCATGAAGGAGAACTGGTACAGTGTGCCATTATCACACCAGTCAGCATATCTTGCCTGACAATAGATATTGCAGTAAGCAAGGTCTAAAACCAGGAAAGACCAATGGTGACTCTTCTTCCCCGGATGCCTGCCTGGCAACCTCCAGCACTCTGAAAACCAGCAAGGAACGAAGCTCCCGCTCAGTTCATTGACATCTCTCTCTTGGGGAGGAGTGTAATAGACTGTGTATGTCTACATAAAGAGTTATCATATCAGTCACCATTTTGAGGCCACACTCCAAAGACACTCCCAGCTGTTAGTGTGCACAGAGGAAAGGGACCCTGACAATGGGCTAACAGTAACAAGGAGACTAAGGAACTTACTGATGGCACCATTGTGTCCACTCGACCACCACATGGTCAGGTCAGCTTTCTGAGTGCTCAGATTCTTCCTGCTGAGCTCCGACTACTAAATATTTGTTCTACGTTTTACAGCCTCAGCCCCCGAGGTCAACAGGAGCTGATCCCAAGCCTGATGCCAGGCAGCCAGCAAAATGGGGATTAGTAAAAACTGTCTTGGTGGAGCCAAGAACTCTCCAGCTGCTGCTTGCAATTAGACTTGTTATCATTCTCTCAAGATGCCCCTGTTGATGCTTAAATCCTAATTGGCAGGAGACACCTGCTTCCCACTGGGGAAGGACTCAGTCCATTGCAGCAGCTCTTGGGAGAGAGACTCAAGAAGTACACAGGACTCTCTCTCTCTCTCTCTCTCTCTCTCTCTCTCTCTCTCTCTCTCTCTCTCTCTCTCTCTCTCTCTCCCTCCCTCCCTCCCTCCCTCCCTCCCTCCCTCCTTCTCTCTCTCTCTCTCTCTCTCTCTCTTTCCCATTCTCCCTCTGCTCTTCTCCCGCCCCTTCTCCCTTTCCCTCCCCCTTCCCTTCCAGACCCTCTCTCTCCTCCTTTCTGCCTTTGCTACATGAGATTCTGATTTCCTTCTTTCTTTACTTCTTCTCCCCAAGGCAGAGTCTGGCTTCTCTCTGGAAACAAGCAGGCACCGGGCTCTGAATCTTTACTGAAGCAGGAACTTTCCACTTGCCCCTCCCCTGGGCCTCCTCTGTGTCTTGCAACAATCCTCTCTTGGCTTCAGAACTCTTTCCTGGCTAGTCTGTTTGCCAAGAACCTGGTGCCATCCATTCTGGTATTTAGGTATTCATTAATTGCCTGCAAGCTGCTTGACCCTTGCTTCCTCCTGGGAAGAGCACTAAGTGTATTCTTAGTTCCTGTCTTCATGGAACTTACGTTCGGCACACCACGAGGCATCCAAGGTGCAGTTAACGATGCTTGTGAAATATTCACATCTAAGAAAATGTCTGTGTGGAAGAAGAGCACTAGGAAAGGGTCCTATATGGTTACTTGAAAGTTGAGCACTTTGGTGTTTCCTAATGCTTCGCAGCTTCAGACCAGTATGCCAGACTTTGTTCTTGCAGCTTGTGTTGCCATCTGCAGAATCCACACATGAGAAACAACACAACCGAGTTACAAGAAAAACTCACAAACTACTTTAGGTAAGTTTACTATTGTGTGTTGACTCACATCCATAGAGACCATTGGCATGTTTGTCATTTTCGCTGAGAAATTCAAGAATGTCTAAATTCACCCTGACTTTTCTCTTAATACTATGAGGTGTTTGAAAACTCATTACCATTATTCTTTATACCCTGAAAACTAAGGCAAGTATGGAGGGTAGTAAGACTAAAATAGCCCCAGATGCACGGGAAGGCTGACTCAGCACATGCCAAGGAGCAACAGACTCTCAGTTCTTATGTTCAGCCAACTAGCATTTCAGATGTCAGGTTCTGCCTTAGCCTGTATCGCTCAGGCTTGCTTGGTAAGAACTTCCTTTCAACAGAACCTTGCCGGTTTCCAGTAAGCTGCATCGTCAACCTTGCCACACCCTTGTGGCTTGAGTGAAATCAGGAAGGCAGACAAGAGTTATTGTAGAGTCCATGCCTACAGAATACAAGTGTCATGTCATTCAAACGCAATGCAATAATCCCTGATAACATTCTCCATCGTTGCACTTGCTGTTTGAATAGTTTTTGTAAGATTTCGGGTTGTGTTTACTGGCATTGACCCCTTTGGTAAAGAAATTGCAAGACCAGTTCTGCCTTCTTGAAGAGTCATTAAGCTGAGAGGATTGGTTGCTGCACTTCTTCTCCTGGAATACCAGAACCTAAAGATGTTATGTTCCTCCCATAAGTGGTATAGTATTGTCATATAGCTTGCACAGACCCTTCTGTACTTTAAATCATTTCTACATCACTGTTGATGCCTAACACAACACAACACAACACACATACCATGTCAATAGAACACTTAGTGAATAATGACAAAAAAATCTGTCCGTGTTGGGTACAAATGGAATTTATATTGAGTACACGGTTTCCCACGTGAGGTTAGCTGGACCTGTGGACTCAACAAAATCTACACATACAGAAGGGACAAGTAAGTCGTTCTTAACAGTGGTTGGAAAAAAGAAAAAAAGAAAAAATAAACAGTGGTTGGATATATGCCGTTCCTGCCTTTGTGTGTTGGCTGTACTTAAGCAATCACCCTTGATCTTCAACTGTTGACAATGCCTTGAATTTCCAGGCTTCTTCCGAAGATAAGTCCTTGAGCTCCGTTTCAGAGCTAGGTCATGACCATATTCAGAGAGAGGTGTCCTAAAGCCCATCTAGGATGTTTGGACTCTGTAGCTTCTGGGTGTTTCTGAGGTGAGCAGCAGTGAGTGTCACAAAGAGCTAAGGGGAGAACGGGTGATTCATTCAGGAAGAAATAGCCTGCACCTGTGAGAGCACAGGAGTTGCCACTTGGCATTCTTGTGGTGCTGCCTCAGCTGGAAAGCAGGCCCTGTCCCCGAGTGAACTAACAACAGCTTGTGGCGCTTGTGTGGCAATGGGCCGCTGTCACTTTGGATTTTGCTTTTTTTTTTTGGATTGAACGCAAACCTGTGATTGTCACAGGAGCGGAAGAAAGTGTGTGCTTCGAAGCAGTCATGCTTACCAGGGGGTGGGGACAAGCCCTTGCATGGGGTACAATCTAAGAAGCACATGTTCTTACAGTATGCCCCTCGGCCGGGCGCCTTATCTCCGGTAATCCCATTCTGTGTCCCAGAATCACATTATTTGGCCATGGATCAAACTCCTTGTAGTTTTGGCTTGGGGGAGACAATGAAACATGATCTCAAGACAAGAAAGGATCAGGAGCAGACCGGCTCCCGTGGGCCCCCCAGCAGCGCCATGCTGAAGCCGGCATCACATCAGGAAAATATGTTTACCAGATGGGTTGAGAAGATGAATGCCGAGTTCCAGCTGTGCAATACTGCCCTGACGGTTTATGATCTCAGACAGGAACAAATTGACGTGAGAGATAAGAAGCCCAGTGCACGAAGCCTAGGTGGCTGTCTGTCATTGGCACCCAACCTTGTCTACTGTGCTTGTCACTCAGAAGGCCATTTATCAGGAAGAGCCCTTTAGGGTACAGTAATATGAAAAGAAACAATGCCAATGCTTAAAGCTTATGCTGAGAGAGAGGAGGTTGAAGGGAGCCTTCTAAAGTCTTGCTGTTTCCCCTCTGAGAAAGCCCAGGGCTGAGCCATGACCTCGCTGACCTAGCAAAGGTCAAATGGAGGGCAGCCTACAGAAAGCTTCCTGCCAGATCAGGAGTGGACCCTTGTAGCTTCCGATGAGCAGAAAGTGTCTAAGGGCAGCTGGGTGTGGTAGTGTCTACCTGTGATCTCAGCACGGGGTGGAGGGGAGGAAGTTAAAGAAGGGCTATGAGGTCAAGCCCAGTCTACAGAAGGGCTATGAGGTCAAGGCCAGTCAAAGCTTCCTGGTGAGACTACAGATTAAAAATAAGAAAGATACACAAAAGAAAGTGGTAGGCTCTGGAATCTCTACTGTGGAGAGAAATCATCTGCTCTATTAGAAAGCCCGATTCTCCTATTGGAAACCCATACACATGGTGCATAATCATGTAACAGCATAAAAGATCTTTCCCAAGTCCTTACCTTTGGCTATAAGCAAAGCTGGCTCACACTGCACAGAACATTTTTCAAAATATAAACTTCCCAGGACCAGTATTCAAACAAGGACATATGTATAAATTAGACAGGCAACCTAGAAACCAAAGTAGCGCAGGGTGGTCAGGGATGGGGTTAGATGATTCTTTTCACTCTCTAGCAGTAAAGAAGTTATAGAAGAAGCACATGCACTTTGCCATCTGAATATCACACAATATGAAATGATGTGCAGAGTTCCTATTTGGGATGTATATATTTGTATATGTATATATGATTTTATTTTTAATTTGTTTATTTATTCTCTCATTTATTACATCCTGACTACAGTTTCCCCCCTCCTCCTATTCTAGTGCCTTCCCCTCACCTCCCCTCACCCCCAGATCCAATACTCCTCAATTTCCCTTCAGAAAAGGGCAGGTTCCCTGGGAATACCAACCAAACATGGCACATCATGTTACAATAAGACTAGGCACATGGCTGAGCAAGGCAACCCAAGAGGAAGAAAAGGGTTCCAAAGAAGGCAAAAGAATCAGAGCCCCCCCCCCACTCACTCTGGGTCCCACAAGAACACCAAACGGTAAAACTCCAACAAATATGCAGAGGGCCTAGGTCAGACCCATGCAGGCTCTGTGAGCCTCTATGAGCTCGGCTTAGCTGATTGTGTGGGTCATGTTCTTTCAGTGTCCTAGACTCCTGTGGTTCCTACAATCCTTCCCCTCTTCCAAGGGATCTCCTGAGCTCCATGTAATGTTTAGCTGTGGATCTCTGCATCTGCTGCTATCAGAAGCCTCTCTGATAATGATTATGCTAGGCTCCAGTCTACTAGTATAACAGAATATCCTTAGGAATTCTTTCAGCAGTATTTGGTTCTATCCTAGGTCTCTTGGTTATCCAGCCTCTAGTTCCTGGCCTTCCAGGCAATATAAAGCTTGGGTCTCAAGGTGGACCAGTCATTGGTTGGCCACTCCCACAAGTTCTATGGTCCAAGAGATGGTTCCACAATTAAAGAGCTGGGCTCACAACCAAAAATTTTAAACTGACTTTTGAATCTGCCCTTTCAGAGTGTTCTCTTTCTTTTTCATGTTTAGAAAGAAAGGTAATACTACAATTTATTTTTCACTAAGTAGCCGGTAACTCAGACATTTCTCCTGTCAATAATTTAATCTGCTCAAGGACAAGTGAGATGGGTAGACAGACACAGTAGCATGCTGCCATCTGCTGGTGCACTTGGATATTCTTAGGTTCAGATTTAGATTTAGATTCTGGGTTCACACAGGAAAGCAGGAATGTTCAGAACAGTGAGCATTATGTCCAGGGGTTCTGATTCCCATGGTCTGGGTGGCACACTAGAATTTACATTTCTAGCAGGTTACAGGGATGTGCCCATTTCTGGTCCAGCCACTGATCTATCAGAAATTCCTAGGCAAATGGTCAGAACTGGAAAATATCATCCTTAGTGAGGTAACCCAATCACAAAAGAACACACATGGTATGCAGTCATTGATAAGGGGATATTAACCCAGAATCTCGGAATACCCTAGACACAATTCGCATATCAATAGATTTCCAAGAAGATGGAAGGAGAGACCCCTGGTCCTGGAAAGACTGGATGTAGGGGAATGCCAAGAGAGAAGTGAGAGGGGGTTGAATGGGGAAAAGAGGGAGGGAAGGGGGCTTATGGGACTTTCGGGGAGGGAGGAAACGAGAAAGGGGAAATGATTTTGAATGTAAATAAAAAAACTTAGAAAATAAAATAAAAGAAAAAAGAAATGTGCAGCACCCCTTACTGCTAGTCTGACAAGGGTTTAGCTTCTGTGGCTCCATGTGGACTCTACAGAATTTTAACAGATGCTGTGACCCACATAGGAAGGAACCAGATATAAAAGCCAGATCCAAGAGACTCGATCAGACAGCCCTTCAGGCAAGCTTTGACTGCTGTGCTCTGACAGGAGCATGGGATGAAGCGCTTGAGAGAAGATTGTTTATGTAAGCGTGAGCTAGGCTTGGAATGTGAAGGGGAAAACGGCTTGCAAGCTGAATGGGCAGTGCTGTCTTAGAAGGGCTGGGCAGAGTTCCAATTCCCTTGCTTTCTTTTCACATGCCACATGTTAATTCATCTCTGGGACCCATTTACTCTGAAAAGCAGATGAGGAGAAGTGTGAGCACTTGGTGGCATCACTGGTGCTTTCAGTGAGACTGAAGTCATCACTGACAGCACACAGCTCACTTTTTTTTTCTTTTATTTTTTTGTGCAGCTCGCAGCACAAAAGCTGTACTTTGAAACTCTGGAGACAAGGTGTGTCAACTCTTTCTTTCTTTCTTTCTTTCTTTCTTTCTTTCTTTCTTTCTTTCTTTCTTTCTTTCTTTCTTATTGTTGTACTAAAAGTCACGCAGTGTTAAACTGACCATATGCTAACTGCTTTTAATGTGTTGTTTAGTGGCATTAAGCATATTCACACTGTCAAGCAATGTGGATCTAGCACTCTCTCACTAAGCAAAACTGAAATTCTATACAGACTAAATATCAGTTCTCTCCTCTCCATACCCTGGTCTTTGGCAACCTCTAAGTGATGTTTCTGTTACTTGAATAGTTTAGCTACTCTATGTGAATAGAGTAATAACAGTATCTTTCTATTCAATTAGCATAAGTCTTTGAGACTCACTTACATAGCAATGAGATGATTTTCACCTCTATCAGACTATATACTGCCCCATTGTATATAAATACCTCTCTCTCTCTCTCTCTCTCTCTCTCTCTCTCTCTGTGTGTGTGTGTGTGTGTGTGTGTGTGTGTGTGTGTGTGTGTGTGCAGGTGCCTGACCAGTAAGTCTGGTGAGCCTAAGCCTGTCTCTGCCTCTCCAGCAGAGTCCTTGCCCAGGTGCAACTGTGCCTGATAATATTTTCCTTGCGTCCTGGCGGTTAGAATTCAGGCCGTCTCTCCAGCCACTAACATTTTCTAGTGATAGTCACAGGGGTGGTTTCCATGGGGTCACTTCCATGCAAGTATGTTCTCCAGGCCCACCTTGGGTTTGTCTAGATGTGTATTCCACTGTGTGGCTGCTAGATCCTCATGTCCTAGTTGTATCTGTAATTTTGGAGGAGCCATGATGTTACTTCCCACACATAATGGCTGTGCCATTTTACAATCCATGTATAGCTGAGCACAAATATCTCGGTTTCTCTGCGTCTTTGCACACACTCGCTAGTTCCCAGGTTTTGACAGAGGCTGTCTTGATGAGGTGAGAACTCATCATGCTGTTGACCTGTAATTCTCTAATAGGATATTAAGCCTCTTCCCACTTATACCTGTGGCCATTTGTCTTCTTTGAGAAATACCCTTTCAGATTCGTTCTCCATATTTGATTGGATTGCCTTTATTATTGCTGTTATTTAATTCTAACAGATGCTTCTCATGTATGCCGGAGGACTATCCCTTATCGGAAAAATCTGAAAATCCTTTCAAACATCCTCATTTCTTTGGATGCACAGTCTTAAGTTTATAAAATCTCATTTTGCTTTTATACATACATGCCTGTGCCTGCACTCATGTATGTACACACACATACAACACACATTCCTACACATGGCAGACAGATTCACATGTACTCGTGTATGTACACACACATACAATATGCACACATAGCACACACATTCACCTGCACACATATATGTACACACAGCACATGATACACACATGTATCTGTACATATATATGTACATATACAACACACATCCACCTGCACTCATGTATATATACACACAGCACACACATTCACATGTAATTATGTATGTACACACACATAATTTATACAACATACACATTCACCTGCACACACACACACACACACACACACACATATATATATAGCACACACATTCATGTGCACTCATGTATGTACACATTCAACATACACAATACACGCATTCACCTGCAAATATGTATGTACATACAACACACATATGTATTTGCAGACATATATGTGCACACACACACACATACACACACCACTGTGCTTCTGAACATGTGTAAGCATACACACACATCAGAAGATGACAGATAAGTTATTTTATTAGATTTTTCTTAGATAGCAATTAATACTTGTTCCCAGGTGGGAATATGAACTAAAGTCTGTGCATTTTAGGGCAACTTTTTTTTTTCAAGAAATGGTGAGAAAAAGGGAAAGATCTCCTAAAAAGTATGAAATAGAATCTATTTGTACTTTACTTACCTACATAACCTGACATCAGAAACTGGCCAGCCTTCTTAGCACTGAACACAGATTTTCTGTGAAATCAATTCCGCTTCAGTCTGTGGACAAACTTGAAAAGTGGGACTTAATTTTTATTCATGGTTCCCTCTTTGAAGTTCCATGTTCTTTGTTATCTAATAATTTAAAGGGGGCTTTTTATATTTATCTTTAATTTATTGAAGTCCCTGACAGTCTATGTCAAAATGAAACTTGTAGTCACCCCGTTAGCTTATATAAAAGGGGGTGCGGCCTCAGTTTATCCACAGTTTACTTACTGAAATCTGTTTCTGTTGTTCCTTAATTTACCTGCTCATCTTTTGAAACACCTTTTGAAACAGGTCTGGCCCTAAATGCTAAGGACATACAAAGGGTAAGACAGAGTGTCTGCTTTCACTGTATTGAAGACCAAGGGGAATGTGAAATGAGCACAGCTAACAAAGCCCTCGCGGGGAAATTCCACAGTGAAGGTACAAACTGGTGCTTCAGAGGACATGGTGGACACGATCTTCTCATCTCAGTCGTTAAGACGATGCCACAGTCCTGGGTGGTACAGCTACTGCTTGTTTATGTGTAGGATATAAAAAGGAAGAGGGTGTTACTCAAAGAGAGCAGCAGCCTTGGTTTCCTGAGACAACTGCTCCCTTTACCCCAGAGCTCTGGGATTTTGGAGCTTTTAGCTGACTAGATCTGAAGACCTGGTTTTCATTTGCAACTTGTCAGTTGCCGGTATGCCATTCAGCAGAAGCAGCAAGAACTAACAGAAAATGGCCTGTGGAACCTGCCTCTGACTTCCTTCTAAATTTGCAGTCATTAAGACACTTCTTTTCAAGCCCCAAATTACTTTGTTCCAAATTTGGAACATAGCGCTAGATTCTGCGTCAATGATAACTTTAAAAACTCTAACTCCAGCCTGGAGAGATGGCTCAGAGGTCCTGAGTTCAATTCCCAGCAACCACATGGTGACTCACAATCCTCTATAAATTCTGCTGTCCTTTTCTGGTATGTCTGAAGACAGGTACAGTGTACTCATATACGTAAAATAAAAAAAATAAAAAAACAACATAAACTCTTAACTCTAACTCCTGGGGCAGGGGCCATCTCTGCGACATGCCAGAGACCTGGGATGGGAGGGAGGCTCCCAGGAGTCTATGGGGGTGGCTCTAATTGGGACTCCTAGCAGTGGGGGATATGGAGCCTGAAGTGGCCACTTCCTGTAGCCAGGCAGGGCTCCCTATGGAAGGATAAAGTCACCAATCCACACACGAAAACTTTTGACCCAAAAAATGCCCTGCCTATAAGCTGTCCAGGGACAAAGATGGAAGAGAAACTGAGGGAATGGCCAACAATGACTAATCCAACTTGAGACCCTACCCATGGGCAAGAACCAATTCTTGACACCATTAATGATACTTTGTTATGCTTGCGGATGGGAACCTAGTATAACTGGTCTCTTAGAGGCTCCACCCAGCAGCCAATGAAACAGAAGCAGAGTCCCACAGCCAAACCTTATACGGAGCTCAGGGAGTCTTGTGGATTAGTTGGGGGATGGATTGAGGGACCGGGAGAGGATAGGAACTCCACAAGAAGACCAACAGTCAACTAACCTGGACTTTTGGGGGCTCCCAGAGACTGAACCACCAGAGCAAGCATGGGCTGGACCCCCCCCACACACACACATGTGTGTAGCAGATGTGCAGCTTGGTCTTCATGCGGGTCCACCAACAACTGGAGTGTGGAGTGTCCCTGACTCTGTTGCCTGCCTGTGGATCCTGTTCCCTTAGCTGAGCGGCTTTGTTTGACCTCAGTGGGAGAGGATATGCCTGGTCCTACAGTGATGTGGGAGGCTGGGTTGATTCTGGGGGTGGGGGCTGTCCTCCTTCTCAGAGAAGAAAGGGAAGGGGGAAGGAGCTGCAAGGGGGGACTGAAATCAGAATCTAAAGAAACAAAGGAAAAAAATCCCTCTAACTCCTTTGAGGGCTGTCCAGACCAGCCGTATTATAGTGCCGAGCCCAGAAACCAGGTAGGACAAGGCACACATGGCTTGTGGCAACACTAGAGAATGTCTCCCGGGTTGGTCCAGTAGCAGTGCCACTGAGCGGATCCGTGTACATGGAGATTGCCTGTGGTATTATGCTGCGTCTTCCCAGTTTGTCTATCCTATCTTTGACATTTTCTCCTCCCTGCTGCTAGTGTCCAGGACCCTCATCGCGCCTCTTGGATGCTTGGTTGATGCTGTGAATCATTTCTCCAGCCGAAAGCTTCTGGCGTGACCCCCATACGATGCTGGGAAAGATTAGCCAGTCTGTAAGTCTGACCAAATGGAAACACGCGTGTCTAAAGCAATGGGTTGGCTCCTGTTGCTCAGCCCGCCCTTTCACAGCGTGCAGTCCACATAGAAGTCACGTGGACTTTTGCCACTTGAAGTGACATTCGATGCACATCCGGACCCGTAACTTCTGGAACTGGCACTATGTGGAAATCGCCTAGAGAATGGTTATCAAAGACACCCAAGACAACTTTGAGGATGTTCAGAACTTAGAAGA
The DNA here is from genome assembly GCA_036184795.1 of Tokudaia tokunoshimensis. Classification (NCBI taxonomy): domain Eukaryota; kingdom Metazoa; phylum Chordata; class Mammalia; order Rodentia; family Muridae; genus Tokudaia; species Tokudaia tokunoshimensis. The sequence continues at coordinate 57,477,101 of BTHU01000006.1, forward strand.
ATCTAGATGTGGCTGGAATCACCTAAGAGCAGGAATCACTTTCTATGTTTACCTTAAGTCTGCCGGCTGTGGAAAATGAGATTCCTCCGCAAAACAAAGAAGATTCCAGAACAGGTAAACAGAAAGATAAATGTCCCCTTTCCTGTTTCTTTTGGCATTTAAAACAATGCCCAACATATCACAGAAGCTTTTTTTTTTTTTAACCAATAACCACTGTCTTTGAGATCACAAAAGGTCAAAAGCTTAGAGTGATTATATAAAGTGGCTCAGGACTGAAGAAAAACGTAAAGCAAATAGTGGCAACCAAACCTAAGGTGTATGATGTAAAGAAGTCCATCACATGAGTTCACAGGGAGACCTCACGCTACTGCCCTAGAAGTAAGCGGATCACTGAGAATCTTGATTCAGTCACCTTTCTCCTGCTCTTCATGCAAACTCTGGTTTTGTCTTCCCACGGGCAATACCGCAGAAGAACACAAGGGGGCGAGGGCGTTCTGTCTAAGATTTATAATGCGAGCATGAGTCCTGATCATCCAAATCAACTCTTAAAATAACCTTAGGAAAGGTTCTCCTGTGGAACAGCCACGACGTGCTTTATCGGATGTTTTATTTCAGAGAATGTATGCAAGCCGTGTGAATTCTACATTACTCTGGATCGAAGACAAATAGAAGTCAGCACCGAAAAGAGGAAATGTTTGGAACTTTAGACGCGGCTGTTCGCTTTGTACCACGGCAACTTCCCTGCTGGGAACAGAGCTGTTTATTGCCATTATCTGCTAGATAAGCATGATGTTGTTTCCAAGAACTCGGACGAATATTATGTCTCAAGAAAACCTTACAGGAAATTCCAGTTTCTACATAAAAATATGTCTACCAATTTGTGTGTGCATGACTATGGGGTATGTACATGTGCGTATGTAAAAGACTGTCTCAGGAATCTGTGAGCACTCAAATGCTGTGAGTAATATCATCGTTTAACTACTGGTGTGTAGTTGTTCCGCTGAGGTGTGAGGCTGGGTGGTGCCTAGAAGCTCAATTCCCACGAACCGCCCCCACAGGGTGCATCATGGTTGATCAAGGGATAGAACATGGGAAGGCGTCCTCCAAATCAGCTTCCTTTAAAATCCAACTCTCCCTTGAGCCACGCCTGGACACACTACCCTCAGTCTTGCAAAACAGAATTAAACAGGGTTCACATAAATGAAACTCAAAAAGCAACAGCAACAAGCCCTCACAGAGCATCGCTCTGGGCCTGGGGATGTGAACTTGGGGTAGACGGTTTCAAAGACGCTACAGGGGCCTGGGTTGAATCCCAGGAACGGAGAGGGCAAAAACATGTTACATGAAAATATTTGTTTGTTTGTTTATTTTTCTCTTTTTTCTTTCTTTTATTTATGAAAATCTAACTTTCCCTGATACCTCAACATTGGTAAAGAAAATGGATGCTCTGGCATCAAAGTATTACTGACTTTTTATTCTAATACTCTTGAAGCCTTATCAGAAACGTAATAAGCCCTGTGTCCATTAATCCTCCCCCCCTCCCCGCCCCAAGGTAAGCTACAACCGCTACTTCTAACTCCTTCTCAAAACAAGTTTATAAAGCTAATACAATATTCAGCAATTATTCTATGTATTGCAAAACACAGTTGACTCAAAAACATTCAGATAGTTACAGAGATTTTAGCTATAAAGACTTCTCAAGTCTTAAAACATTTAAAATAACTTTAGGACATTTGAAAATTTTAGAAAATAATCTACTGAATTCAAATACTTATTACTGCTTGTTATTAACACTGGCAAAATTTGGAGAGCCAAGTAAATCAAATCTGTTCAAAGATTTGAGAATAACAGAGTCATAATTCCTACAGATAATGCCACAATATTATACCTAGGACATCTCACATCAATACACAATGCCCTACAAGCCAATTTAATCAAAATTACTACTTCAAAGGAGAACTGCATTTAGGATGACATGGTACAGGCTATTTATCAGAACACTAGAGGTTTGCTCAGTTTCTAGTCATGATTATCAGCCGACCACCTGAATTTTATTTTCTTCATCTGAACCAATACATTTACAAAGGACGAAGAATATTAAGAAATAAATATAAGAATGTATCCATCCTCATTATCAAACAGTGCAATTATAAAATGTAAGCAAACTAAAACTATTCAGGCATAAACAAACTATCTAATTTTACTGAGGACATCATGAAACTAGAATGGGTGCATATTAGTGATTTTAATAACCACTGGAGCCATTTTGAAAGCAGTTTTCAGAGGAGTGTAATACTCAGCGTCTCCAAGTCAAGCACTCAGGGTCTGGAGGAACAAAGTCAAGCCAGTAATGGTGCGCCACCAGGTCCTCCCATTGCTTACACTCTGATACTACTTGTAATTAAAAAATAAACATATAGGTATGTTTATATGTGCATGTATTTATATACGTACCCCTCATGAACATAACAACAACCAAACTTTGGATTGACAATATTCTACAAAACTATATATAAAACAACTGCCAAGGGAAAAAAAAAGACAGTTTCTTTCAGAAAGAAAGAACCAAGTTAATAATGTGTCTTGCATTTACAGGAGGATATGTGTGGGGAAAATCTGGAAAGAAATATCAGAATAAGAGGGTAAAATTACCTTACTATTTTATGTAATGATTCCCGTTATTTTTCACCAAGTTTGTATAATAATTAGAAATCCTTCATAAGTAGGAAAATCCCGTCTTTTTCCTAAAAAGCAGTATAAAGTTTGGTGTGCCTTTCCCACACAGTTCTGAAAACTCCCATACAGAGTCAGAGAATTCCAATTTGCAAATAAAGACCTCTCAAGTCTCATAATATTTTCGATAATTTAAAATAGGGTTTTTCACAAACCCTATTTTTCATAAACTTGCTGTCTGACTTTTTAACTTGAAGTTAATTTGTTAGGAAAAAATATTTAGCACTAAATCTCTCTTGCTTTCTTTCGGTTTCACTTTGTTGTTGTTATATCTCTAATTCATTTTGTCAACATTCTAGGTTCTCGGGAATTTGAAAACGCTAAGAAAACAAACGCAGAAGTGCATTAAAACTGGTAAAAAAAACGGTTTGTAAATAAAAGACATTTTTGCTGTTCTGGAAGGTTCCTTGAATCATCTTGTTTTCCCTTATTTATACTAAGATTAGTTTAATAAGACTTTTCACTTGGAAAAAAAAATCTTTCTTCCGTTTCTTCTTTCTGTGAACCAGAAAGATTGACTTCCCTGAGGAATGTGAAGACGCCGTTAGTTTATTGTGTTTAAAAGAGACTTAGGGAGGAGCTGATAAAGTGGCCTTACATCATGAGAACAATGTCGAAATCCACCCCGGCTACACAGAGACGCGGCCAGGACCTGGACACACAGGAAATGTCCTAACAGTTCTCCAGCCTGACAGAGCATCTGCCTTTAGTAGGAAGGGGTGAGCAAGGTGGACGTCACCGCGGCCACGACCTTCTGAATTGGAGAAAGGAGAATGGATCTCAGCTGAGAGGCTTTCCGAGTTCTGCTTTCTGTCTTTTCTACCTCCTGTATCATTTTGAGACTTCGTCCTCCCCCCCCCCGCCCCTTAAGAACAGCAATAGAGAGGCCCTTTCATAACAAATAGCAATAAACCTCGGTCCAGGTTACCAAGGAAATGAAGGCTGCTATGCTCTGCCCCACTTGGCCCCAGAGCCTGGGGAAGAGCCCACAGGGCTCTGGAGACAGGAGCAGGCTGAGACTGGCTGGGACGAATGAGGACATTCTCCTTCCCAGTCTTATCCTTGCATGCTTAACTCAGTCAAGTCCACCCATGAGAGAGGAAACACCTACTTTCGTCTCTTTTCTCAGCATCTCAGTCCACCATTTGTAACTTTGACACATCCAAATATACAAAGTTAGATTATAGATTTATCAGTAAGAAGCATAGATTTCAAATCCAAGTACTATTGTTGTTTAATTCCTTGAACTTTTTTTTCTATTATCTGTAAATTTAAATTCACACATATTGTCCTTAAAAGTGACTTCTTCTCCAATGGCTTATCTCCTTTTTTTAGAATAGAATAGAAGGAAAATTATTAGAAAGAATGGCTAGTGTTAGTGAGTACAGATGCTATGTGAAGGGGGTTTCTGCATCTGAAATTGGTATTTTTCTTTCATATATTTCTGAACATGCTGATATGAAAATTGTTTCCTTTTCTTCCTGTAATATATTATGTAGTATTTCTGGCATACAAATATGGGTGGATACCATCCAACTTGAGAAATTAAAAATTGGCTGTTCGAATTAAAGACTCTGTTATATACCTGTACATGATCAAATCCTTCCCCCATGATTATCACTCTCTCCCCTGGGGTTTATCCTTATCAACCCTTTTATGCACTTTCACTGATTAGATTATTTGCACCTGTGTGATTTATCCAGTAAGGGAAAAAAATGAAGGAACCTGGTGGTGGCAGGTCCTATATGAAGGCAGAAGCAGGGTTATGGGGTAAGTTCAAGCTTCATGGCACCTTAGCAAGTCCCTGGTTTTTTTTGTTTGTTTGTTTTAATTTAAGTAAGAAGAGGACTGGCCATGTAGCATGCAGAACCTTTGCCTAGCTCCTCCAAGGTTTAGTTCTCAGTATCAGTGAGGGTTGGCGAGGTGGTTAAAAAAAAAATCAATAAAATAAAATGATTAACAAAAAAAAATCTTCAAAAGATTAACAAAATTGGCAAACCTTTCCCAATGCCAGCAAAGAAAAAGGACAACATCGTTTCCAAAATTAAGAATTAAATTCCGTGATACTCATGGATCCGTGCCTTGCTCAGCCATCATCGGAGAAGCTGTGTCCTGCAGCAGACAGACGGACTTTACACAGTGTGAGAGACCTTGGAACACACAGCTCTCAGTGGGATCTCCATCAAATCCCTCCCTTCTGAGCTCAGGGAACGTCACAGAAGAGGAGGCAGAAGGAGTGAGTGTAAGAGTCAGAGGACATGAAGCACACCAAGAAAGCAAGGCCCTCTAAATCAACATATGCAAAAACACCACAGGAGCTCAGAGTCCAGCAGCAGCAGCAAGCACAGTGTAGCCCAGGGCTGCACCAGAACCTCCAAGTGTATATGACAGTTTCCAGTTTGATGTTTTTATGGGATTCCTGAGTCTGTGAACCGTGGGTCTCTGATACTTATACTTTACCTTTGGCTTTTTTCCTTTAATTGGCTTGTCCTATTTAAGTTGGAGATAACAGTTTTTGGTTTATCTCTAAAAGAAAAAAAAATAGACTCGAAGATGCTATCCTGTTAAGTTTGGTTTTGCTGTATATTGCAATGCTAGCTGTGGGCCCCAAAGACCTGGTCGCCCCTGAGACCCAAGTGATCCCATGTGACCTAGCTCCCAAGTTATTTTTGATTGGTAAATAAAGATGCTGACAGCCAATAACTGGACAGAAGAGACATAAGAGTTTAGGAGTCCTGAACTAGGGATCAGAGAAGAACCGTGAGGAAGAAGGAGAAGGTAAAGGAGGAAGAGAGAGATACCATGGGGTAGGTGAGTTCAAGAGAATATGACCTTGAGGGCTGGCCAATTGGAGTGAAGAGCAGCCCAGATAAGACACTGTAAGTAATAGCCTGGGGTTATCAATAGAAAAATAGATTTCAGTAACACGGAGGATAGATATCTGTCCAGCTCTTATGCTGTGTAATGCTTATTATAAATAATACGAGTTGCATGCATTCTATCCAAGAACTACATGATCAAAGACAGGACTAAAATTAAAACATTCCACAACATTATCCCTATAGAGTTTGCAGATAAAAAAAAAAAAAAAACACCAGGGAAGGGTGTGGTTGATGCTGTGTAAACAGATGCGACACTTTAGAAGGGGACAGATCCCTTGGGAACTTCACACGCCACCCAGATGGCCTAAATCAAATTGTTTTCATAACCGTTAAATACATTCAACTCATAGTTTTAACTTTTTAAAAAGAAATCTTCCAATTTATATAATTTTACCCCATGGATTCACAAAACATTGGGAAGAAATGCACTGAAATGCACCAGTCCCGCCCACTCTCTGTCAAGTGTAGAAGAAACCCACACTCACCAGTGTTAACTCAGATAAGCCTTGGAGCATCTGCAAAGCACGGAGCTAAAGCTAGATTTTGTTCAGCTACAACAAAAATGCCTCCCGTATGAGTCATTTCTTTGAATTATAGTTAAATATGATTTGGTTGGTGTATTTTCATTCAGGAACTTTATTGCTATATGGCAGACTTATTACTTTGATATATATTTTTAGATTCAAGGTGGGAGGCACATAACTTGGAAAGCATTAACTCACAGGGCCTCACAAACCTGTAGTCTGGTGTGAAGGGAGGACAGTCTGACTGAAGGCTTTTACAAAAACTCAGAGGATGATGGGACTTCTACTCCAGAAGGCTGAGATAAGAGTGCTCCCTTCTATTTCTCCTCCTACACAAAGACCCTGGGAATTCTGTTAAAGCAAGACTAGAAGACCGTGCAAGGAGTGGGAGACTTAGAGAGCCTGGGCCCCGAAGATGGTGCTCAGTGGTGACTTGCTTTTTTCTGTTGTTTGCTTGTTTGTTTTTCTTCCCAAACTGGAAGTGGTAGAAATAAAAAATTCCAAAGGACACTGGCAGAAAAATCACAATAGATGAGAATAGGCAATAGGTAGGCTATTCATTAGGAATTCAGTAGGAAGTGATTCATTAATAACTACCCTACTATTCATACACACACTGATAGCCACATGTCCATTCCCCTGTGAAATTAATAATGAACGTACACTTTCCAGTCCTACTGTAACAAGATGCCTCAATTTCCTCTCTACTGCCATCTACATCCCTTCTTAGGTGGCATCATTAGCTGAGTATGGGGCTGTATCTTTGATCCTTGCTAGAAAGTCACAAGAGGACCCTGGACCTTTACTTTAAATGTCACTGACCGTCACCCAGTCCTACCCTATCCCCTGTGGCATGGGGAAAGAAGAGGCAAGGCAGAGTGTTAAGGCTTTTACTCCTACCAGTGCTAATGAGGTCTGACTTCTACCTCTTTGTGTCGTTGTGGATCATGTGGTGAACCACAGCCAAGGGCTCCTAGACCTTCCGGTCAGCAAGGGGATAGCAGAAGTCCAATGGATCATTATAGTCAAATGTCTATAAAACTGTTACCCTGATAAGTAGGAAGATCTCTGAGTAAATGTAAAAGATGATTGGAAGTATTAAATTCACTTAGCAAAAGGGTTTTAAATATCCCCAAGGAAAAGTTCTAAACACACCAAAAGAAATGACTTAAAATCCAAAGTATTAGAACTCACAGGAGGAGAGGGTATCAGAAAGAACCCTCTGGATTTTTCGTTGTTAATGGAGCTAAGAATCTATACGTTTAATTTTATTTACATAACATTCTGAAAGGTTAGTGTTTTAGAAATGAAAGACAGATTAATAATTGACAGATTTTAGGGATATAATAGGAAAAAATATTGGGTGTGTTTACAAAAGGACAGTAGGGCAGATTCCCATGGTGACTGAAAGACCCTTTCATGATAGCTCTATTTGAATCAATATCCTGGCTGTGGTATTACCATATAGTTTTTCTACATCTTGCTGTTGAGGGGAACTGAGAGAAATATACAGATATTCTCTCTGTATGATTTCTTACAATTGTGTGTGAAACTGTAATTATCTGGAAATGAGTGATTTGATTAAAAATAAGCTATTTTACCTTATAAATTTTACTTTCTTTTAAGTCAATAAGAGGTTAGGTACTATTTTTTTAGAACTATGTTTGATAACTTAACTCTAAGGAATAAAGTGCTGCCAATTCAAAATTCATTGTCCTTGACACAGCAGATATAGAAGATTCTAAATATCTCTCTGATCATTTTTTTTAAACTGAACTCATACTAACGGGATTTGTCCCTTCACCAAAATGCAATGACCAAGTGAGTTCTTCAGTTGACTCCATGAAGCGTTTAAGGAAGAAATGACATCATTAACATCATTATATGAAGGTCTTTAGAAGACAGAACAAGAAGAGCCCCTTCCTCTATGTGTTTTTTAAGCCAGCAAGGTGTATATAAACCAACTAAGAAAGTAAAATGTACAAAATACTCGAAAGCTGAGTGCAATGGCATTCAAGTATCCAAGAGGATATGTACAATGACCAAGAAGACTTTATTTTAAAGATGTTGGTCTGTTAGATTATGTTTTCTGGTACTCTAAAAGGACAGATTCCTAGATGGTGAGGCCTTTGACATAAAGGGATGTTTAAGACCAGGCTTGGAAAACTCTTTGATCTCCTAGCTCAAGACTGTTTTCAGAAGTCTGGACTTGAGAAAAAAGGGGGTAGGCAGTGTTCACTAGACAACCTGATTTGAGCCAGCTACATATCTGGGAAGTTGTGAAACACAATTCATTTTTCTACTCCTTTATCCTGATTTTTGTGAGTGAGCAAATGAAATGTTCATGTGCATAGTATTTCACACATTGCTAGCTTTCATGTTTCCTGGACATGTGATGGTTTCCTGCATTTTGAGCTCGATAACCATCCTGTAATGAATTTAGCAGTATTTCCACTATTGCACTGAGCTGTGTGCTCTACCCATCTGTGAATGCTACAGCGCACCATCATAGGGTAATCTAGAGCCATGTTGTAAGAATCATCAGTCTAGGAGTATAATTTCTGCTCCTCAATTAAACGTCTACTTGATACAGCAACGAACAGGAGAAATTTACTTCCCAGACAACTGTTAAGTCTTCATTATTTCCATTTCAGATCCCTACCACCGCCTCTTTGCAGTTCCACCATGTCCAGACATATCTAGATAACTAAGGGGTCTGAAAGAATAAAGTTACCTTATAGGGGGAAAACCTCATTCTAAGAAAAGGAGAGAATTATTTTGAATATTGAAGGCATTCATTCGTTTTTGTGCTTGGTGGGTCTCTCTTTCATGCTGCTTAATATCAGAACTTCAACAAATCTTTCTTAATCTCTTTTCATTTTATTTAATGATATTTACGAGCCACAAACATCTCCAAAAGGTTCTGCTTTCTGCAATGCAAGACTGGGGAAGAAAGTTTGCTGGAGCTTGGTGAAGCCTAGATATATACGACCATAAAAATACATCCAGCGCAACCAACACCTAGAGGCTGAGGAACAGAAAGCATCAGCTTACTGCCTGGGTGGTGGGTGTCACTTACGACTCAAACCTCCAGAATAAGGGTGAAAATGTAACAAATTAGGGGGAAAGCAGGGAAAGGCAAGCATATGGATGATTCTGGAGAGGGTCATAGAAGGAGGGCCAGGAAGGTGTCCCAACTCCTGAATGATGGTGACATCAGCAGGATATGGCAATATTAATATTCTGGAATATATCAAAGTCTCGCAGCTCTCAGCAGAAGTAATCGTGATCAGCTTCAATTTTAGCTTTGAGTTCGGTGACAGGTACCCATCTCCTCACCTCAGCCTTATGCCAAGGGACTGACCATGCCTGGGAGCATTTGCTGGCATCTATGAAAGTCATAGAAATGTCCATGTCTTCTAAATCTTGGAGACCTGTGTTCTGATTGCTGGTGGGCACTTCTGTTCACAGTAGCATAACCAATCTGTTGGTGGCCATTGCTACTGAAGCTCTCCTTGCAGATAAAATGCTTTCTGGGTAGTTTTAAGGGATATTGTCCTTTTTCCACCTAGCTCCATTATTTTTCTTCTTATCCTATAGGATCTAGACACTAAATGCTAGCATAATTGAAACTTACCTCATCTTGGGGATAATTGAGGAAGACTGCACATGCCTAAGGAAAGGCTCAGAAGAGACACAGCAGAGTTACCTAAAACAACACACAGACAGGAAAATAACAACTGTATACACACCCTAGCAAGAGAAAGAATCCCATTCTGATGTTCTGTTTTATTAGATACAAACTCATGGCTTTCCACACTGAGTCACAAATTAGATAAAGAAATGGGGAAACTGCTATTTCAAAGGGGAAAAGACCTGATAGCAGTTACACTAGACAAGGTCTTCAACTGTCATCCCAAAAAGTGAAATGAGAGTCAGGAAAAACTGATGAACACAGTGGAAATATCAATACGGAAAGAGAAAGTCTCACCACTGCCAGAATAATTATCATTAAATTATCATTAAACTGTTGACGACAACAGTTGGTGAGGTTGTGGGAGGAAAGGAGTACAGTGCTGGTGCGAATGTGAATCAGTGTGGCCTTTTGGGAATCACTATGGAGATTTCTCATATAAGTAAAATTAGACATATCATATGGTCCAACAATACCACTCTAGGGAATATAACCAAGGGGATCTGGCCATGTAGCACAGACTTGCTTACCCATGTTTACTGTGGCATTTCTCATAATAGCCAAGTGATAGCATCAGCATTGGTGACTATTGACAAATGAATGGGTGAAGAAACTGTTTATCTACACACTAGAATTTTATTCATCTGTGAAGAAGAACAGAATCATGTTGCTATCCAGAAAACATGGATGGAATTGGAGACCATCCTGTTGACTGAAACAACCCAGACCAGGAAAGACGGATATCATATTTGGTTTGGGGGAAGAAGAGAATTAGTGTAAGAGGGGGCAGGAGACGGTAATGGAAAGAGGCTAGTTCAATGTGTAGTACATTTGAAAACATATGTCTTTATGAAAGCCATCATTTTGTACAATATTCATAAATGTTTTCAAAAGTAAAAAAGAAAAATCAGTCAGGTGTAATGGGAGATACACATAATTTCCAGTAGTCCCTGGGTTTGGTTGATGGAGGCAAGAGTATCACAAATCCAAAGCCAGATGGAGCTACATGAGACTGCCTCAAAAAGTGATCCAAAGGAAAATATAAAAAATAGAAAAGGCACCAACGAACAATGAAAATAAGTGTGACCGAGAAACAGAAAACATAAAAGACTGAAGAAAAGTAAACAGAATCACAGGGACCAGTGGAAGAGCGTTGTGTAAAGCCAGTGCCTTCAGGAGCCCTAAAGAAGAAAGAAAGGGGGCAGACAATCTAATGAGTTATGGTTGAGAGGTTTCAAATTTTGATGAAAAACATGAATTCAAGCAACAAAGAAGCTTATTGAACCCCAAGAAAGAAACGAGATGAGAAAATGACCCAGGCACCTTCTAATCAAACTTTCAAGGCAAAAAGGCAGAGGAACTTTCTGGAAACAGATAGACAGAGCAACCTGAGACATGCACAGCACCTCAGCGGCAGAAGTTTTATCAGCACCTATGGAAGCTGTGGAGCAGGAGACCTATATAACCAAAGTGTTAAATTTCATGAAAAGGAAGAACGACACCAGACAAACTGTTCTTCAGAAATGAAAGAGAAATGAAGACTTCCTCAAATATGAAAGCACTGAAAGAGTTAAGATTACAGGTCCTAGTCATCTGACTTGGGCCCACGGAAGCTCAGAGAGACTGGGCCACCAATCAGGGAGCACACAGGGGCTGGACCCTCCACATTTGGAGCAGATGTGCGGTTTGGTTTTCATGTGGGTCCCCTGACAATTGGAACGTGGGCTCTGTTTCCTGCCATTAGATCCCTTCCTCTACCTGGTCTGCCTGGTTGTGCCTCAGAGCTTTGGATGTCCCAGAGTGGAATAGTACCCAAGGGGGCTTCCCCTTTTCTGACAAGAAGTGGGTAATGGGAGAGGAATTTGCAAGGGTAGGACTGAGAGGAGAGGAGGAAGGGGGTTGCAATCGGGATGTAAAGTGAATAAACAAATCAATGAAGTCAAAATATTAAAGGTGAGAGCTTCAAGTTATTACATATGGTGCTCATGTTAACACAAAGAAAACAGTTGTAAAATAAACACAAGAGGAAATGGAAGGGAATTCAACTATTTCAATAAAAATAACTAAGCAGATTAAGATAACAATGCATGAAATAAGGAATAAAAGTCTGTCAGGCAATAAAAAATAATTCCAGAAGAAATCCTTCCATAGCAGTAAGTGCTTAAAGTGGATGAAACCTGCCCATCAGAATAGAGTAACGGGTACGATGCCTAAAGTCACAGAACTTTACAGTGTCTGTAGGAAATCCCACCCTAGATTCAAAGCCACCTATAGAATGAAAATGAAAAGATGGGGAGAGATGTGTTCATGTAAACAGGAAAGAAGAGAATATGGTGGCCGTAGGAGGAACTTAGCCAAGCAGGCCCAGCCACAACACTGGTGCATGCGCAGTTGATACTTCCTCCCTGAGCCAACTTAGTATCTGCCAGCATGGCTAGAGACCTCTGACGCTTGATCAGGTGATGGAGCAAGCCACTGGGTAAAAGACAGTGCCACACCTGGCCACTTGAGAGCCAATGAGATGTTAGGAGGGGGTATAAAGATTTACCCAGTTCCTGCAATAAATTAATCTGCTTCTGCCACTTGTCCTGCTCCTGGAGTCTATGTCGGCTCTGCTCCTTCTTACCCCACCTCCACCCTCAAGGGTCTTGGTTGGGTCGCAAGCAACAGATGGCTGTACTGAGGTTGGATGAAAGGGTCTTTGAGTTTAAGAAGTAGTTAGAAGCAAAAGAGGATATTTTGTAGGTTAATTAAAGAAGATGAAGCTTAACGTGCAAGCACTAAATGATGGTGCACAAAGTCTGAAGGGAAAAGTAATAGACTTGAATGGAGAAATGGACAGTTCTAAAATAGTAGCTAGAGACCACAGTGCCTGACTCTCAATAACAGAACTACTATACACAGCAGTATGAAGAAAAAAAGGAAAACAGAGAAGCTGAACTCGCAATGAGTGAAGCAGATCTAAACAAAAACACCTGAACACTCTGTTCCAAACAAGGGCACAGATGTTCCTCAAGGCTCACGTGGAACGATGTCCTAGGATCCAAAATATGGAGCCTATAAATTATGTATCAATAGACTTAAAAAGATAGACAGCATACAAAACAATCTTCTTTGATCACCAGGATAAAGTAAGAAATAAATAACATTAAAAACATGGAAAGTTCACAAACTTGTGAAAATTAAATGCTGTGCTCTTAAACAACTGCAGATCAAAGAACGGTCAAAGGGAGAGCAGGGGTAAACAAAACAAAGCAAGACAGCACAGTAGCTCTTACAGGACACGGTTGAAAGCATTGGCAGAGAAATTGATGACTACAAAACATACATTAAATGTAAGAAAGATTTCAAAACAGCAATCTCATTTTACAACTTAAGGAGCTAGAATAAAAGAAAACAAAAACCAAGTCAAACCCACGACTAAGCAAAGAAAGAGATTAATAAATAGAAGAGACAAATTAAAGAAAATGGAAACATAAAAGAAAACAATAAAAACAAAATCTGATTTCTTAGAGAGATTAAGAGAATTGGGGAAATACCAGTCTTATGGATGAAGAAAAATCAACTAAAACGACTGACACCAGAAATGAAAATGAGGATATTACTACAGTTCTACAGAAATGCAAAAGTTGTTTTTTTTTAAACTTCCCATGGATATCTGTATTCCAATTTATTGTATACCTTAGACAAAAGAGACAGAGTCATAGGATTAAAATCTACCGAGACTAAGTCATAAAGAAAGAACTTAGAGCTATGTTAATTAATAATCAAACTCTCCAGGCAATCAACAAACAGCCCACTGATGTCTTTGGGACATCTACCAAATATTTAAAATAAGATCATCCCCCAACATCTCCAAACACTCTGAGAAGACTTCCTGATTCATTCTGTGACGCTCATCTCACTCTGATACCACTCCACACAAAACCCAAATAACATATAAACCACTGGACTATATTTCAGTTGACATCATTGTAAAGACCAACGAGATACTGATGATATAAGTTCAATGATTATTTCCATAGCTAATGTTTTTTAAAAGAATAAAAGTGTTAATGAGGATATAGAGAAACTAAACCCTTGTGCACTATTAAGAATCTAGAAATAGTGCAGCTGAGTAAAGCAAAATGGCAATTTCTTCCAAAATTAAGCACAATGTTAGCATGTGACCCAGTAATTCTACATTTGGTTGTATGCCTAAAATTGAAGACGGAGTCTTGGAATTTTAACATCCAGGTTCATAACGATGTTATTGTAATTAAACCATCAAAGTAATGTACACATACTCATACATGTGCACACACTCAAACACACCTACAAACACACTTGTAGACATACTCGTGTATACACAGTATGCATATTCATTACACAAAAATGCATGAACTCATGCATATAGACACAAATATTTGCACAAACACAAATATATTTATACGCAACAATAGCAACACACATATGCACATACATAAGGCAAACATTTGTACACACATAATATATTCCTATACAGACATGCACATGCATACTCACATATACACACACATAATGCACACAAATACAACATACAGATATGCATATATGCATGTATAAATATGCATATACACTCATGCACATACATATGCACACATACACACAAGCATACACACATACACATGTACACACATCTACATGCATTTATTAACATACATAATCACACATAAAAATACACAGGATTATAAGAAACATACACATACAAAATGCATGCACACATCTATACCAACAAGTGTTTAAACATATAGACATCCACAAATGCACCCTTTATATGTCCATGTACACACATAACATAAAAAATACATACATGTACACACACAATACATATGTATAGACACAAAATGCTCCTATACACACATAAACATGGTATTATACACGTGAGTTCACACATGTGCTCGTAGAAAACAAGTATACACACATAATAACGTGGGAACATGTAAACAAGTGCATATACATTCATGCACACATACATCAATCAATCACTAATTTAAAATATTGCTTCTCAGGCTTGCCTGTAGGTCAATCTGCTGGAGGCATTTTTCTCAATTAAAGTTTCCTCTTCCTATATGACCCACACTTGTGTCAAGTTAACATACCAACTAACCAGGACACTTACAGACACAAATGGAGGGGCAGTCTGATACGAACAACATGGATGGACCCCAAGAACAAACATGAGTCCACCAATTAGTCAAAAACACAGTGAAGGGAAGAGAAGGATGTAGCATGAGGAGCAGGAGAGTGGGAAGGGAGAACTTGCTCCCACGCTCAGAACTCCAGTTTCACAAGAAGAGTGGAGTTACAGAGTGGATGTAGGTGATGTTCTCACACCATCCTGGAAATAGTGGCTATCACAGACTTGTGTAAAAGCATACACGACTGTCAATCTCATGTTGGAAATATTGGTGAGGAGAGAGAGACCTTCAGCTCGAAAAGATGTAGGCTCTTTAGATTGCACCAGACATCTTGGAAATTCTCCAGCTAATGAGCGTCTGCAGTTGATACTTTCATAAATCTAAATATCAAGAACTGAATCTCAGGAGAGATTGAGGAGGGGTTCTGTTTGCATTCCCAACAGCGCCTAGTCCATAGTCTTGTTACTTACTGGGTAATGGCATATTTTCTTGTTCTACAGATTGGCCAGACTTCTTGCCTGTGTAAGATGCAGCAAGTTTGTTCTGTAAACCCCAAAGCCTCTGTCTGAGAAAGCAAATATCAGCTAAATCAGGGCTCTTTGGAAGCAATATGTAAATGATTTCAGTGAAGGGTCAGTGGGGTCAGTGCTAAATGGACTTCACTTCTAGTCATTGTGAAACGGTCTGCAGGCCGAATCCCAGCATGAGAAGAAATGAGTTGGTTAAAAAAACGAAAAAACATGATAATCTAAACAAGTTAATAGCAAAACACAAGCAAAAGTTAGCTGTTTTTGTTACACAAGAGGTTTTCCTGAGGATTTTTGTTTTGTTTTTTAATTCCTGTCCACATAATAAACACTGGTGTTTATTTTGAATGGTATGGGGAGCAGGGTGGGTGTTAGTGGGGCAGCCATTTTATGCAGTTGACTATGAGCTGTCTCAATTAAATTCAAATGCCCACTCTGGCACCTTTGTATCGTACTTTTAGTTTTAAAGTGTTTTGAACATCCTGAGAGGATAGTAACCTGTGCATTGGTTAATCCTGTGGTGGGTGTTGTGAGTCTTAGGCGATTTATTATCCCTTTGAAGTCCCCCAAGTTCTCTAATCACAGCTATAAAAGAGCAAGACTTTCTCAATAGGGGGATTAAGTCTTCAGAACACAAGGAGCCAAGAATAGTTGAAAAAATGAAACTGACAAAAAAATCAAGTGGAAAAAAAATCAGTAAGAAAAAATAGGATGGGACATTGAAGTGAAACAGTGTGCTATCTGACCCTGAGCGATCACAATTGCCTTTTCCTGAGCTCTTTCTGTGCATTTGCTCACTCCAGTTGATCGTATGTTACTCAGGCATATCCGTCTGCAGACCAGCTCTGATCATGCCACCCTTCACCTTGTAAACCATCAGTGGCTTCTCTAGAGAATAAAGTACAGGTTTGAGCCTCAGTTCAATCGTTGAACTAGCTTCCCCTTTAAAGTCCTTCAGTTCTATTACTATTACCACCCCTGTGCTCCAACCAGCCAGAACCATCTTGTTTTACGTGCCTTCCACAGACTTCCCTGCCTCCCAGTCTTTGCCCTCTTGCACCAACTACAACAGTTGCTATGTAGTTGCCCAAGCTCACAAGCCTGGTTCGTGTACACCCTGCTGCCATCTGAATGTGTCCTGTTCATGTCACAGGTCAGGACATTAACCTCTGATATGATTCTCTGAGACCATAAGAGCCTTCAGGGAGACAGTTGTGGTTAAGGGATGTTGTACACTAATCCCATAGGAATTTGTACTTGAAATATAAGGGAGCGACTCTAGAGATCTCGCTCTGTGTGTTTCTGCACACATAAGGCACAGTGTGAAGTTGGCTGAAGGAGAAGCCACTTGAGGGACCTTGATCACGGACTTCTAGCCTCTAGTTCTGCAAGAAAAGGCCACTATTTTGCCTTTGTAGATAATTCCACTGTTGTGTCAGCAATCTTTCCCAGGTCACCCTGTGTTTCCTTTCTCTATACTTAAGGCATTTGATTTACTTCCCTACAATAACACTTTTAACTGCTCAACATCATTTCCTATGAGGCATGGCCTACATAAGACAAAGGTTGATCATCATGAAATATAAAGTGGTCAGGATGTGCATGGCCCAACCCCAGGATGTGCATAGCTCAACCTGGGTGTGTTGACTCCTTCCTGGCTCTGGGTTTCTGTCTAGTTCAATCTTCCAGTTTTGTACAGTCCAGGACTTCCACCCTGAAGTTCAGCTGATTGTTCAAGCTGACCCCGATAAAGCTCAAGCCATTCATGCTCCAGGAACAGATAGGAGGAAGATAGAGAATAAGGGGACAACAGTGCTTGCCCTCTCTGGGTTACTGGCTCTTATGAAGGCTTCTCAGAAATCCCAAGCAACTAACCTTCCAGGTAATCCTTCCAGCAACCAGAGCCCTATTGTGTGCAACACATAATTCTGAGCCATCTGTTTAGTTTCTACCATATTCATGTTCACTTTTGTCACTGCTAGAAGATGGAGCACTTAGGGATGTATTCACTCATTGTGTTTGTGCGACCTGAGTAGTGTGCTGCACTGGGTTTTTGTGTGTGTAGAACACTAGGAAAGAAAGATCTACTGAATGAATTCATTAGTATTGACTCACTTAAACTAGTAATGCAGGCTGTATAGAACGTGCCCATTTCCTGCTACATGCTCAGATATACCAGTGTCTGAAATAAGATCTCACGGCAATATTACTATTAGAATAAAAACTTGCTTTTTACTGATGAATTTTGTTGAGATTGGAGTTTCCCTTTATTTCTAGTGAGAGTGGGACAGACTATCTTTCTAATTCCTCTTTAAACAGGGTATGTACTTGCATGTGTGTGTGTGTGTGTGTGTGTGTGTGTGTGTGTGTGTGTGTGTGTGCATGCGCATGCACGCAGGTTAACAACAGAGGCTAGAAGAGGGTGTCATATTTCTGGGAGCTGGAGTTAAAGACAGTTGTGAGTCACCTGACATGGATTCTGGAAACCAAAATTCTTTGGTCTTTTAGAAAGAACAGCAAGCATTCATAACTACTGAGTCATCTCTCCAACCTCTATTTGTCCAAACTCTTTTATAGGCAATGGATTACTGATGTGGATAGCATACTCTTTCCTTCTCCCTCCTATTTACATCTCAATAAAAAATCATAAGCATAGATTCTTTAAGCAAACAAAATGACTCTGTTTCCAGGTTAGAAAATATCTTTCTGCTATAAGTCTGAGGATCAAAGGAAGCATCAATGAATGTTCACACTTTCATCTTCCCCTGGAGACTATGCTGGGGTGGATTGGGCAGGACACTGGGCTTTTGCCTGTTTGCTTGCTTTCCTTTTTAACCATTTAAAAACCCACATCTTGGGATGATATTAAGAGCAAAACAGTCACACTGCTACTTTTATTTTCTTCTAGCAATTCTTCTATCTTTTGTTTTGTTTTTTTTCCATCTTATTCTTCATCTCCAACCCTATGTAGGGACATAAGATTCACACTGCCCAATAGAGTGACAGGATGGGCTAGTTCCCACTCCCTCAACTCTTGTCCCCGTCTGTGGAGGTCCAAGAGACAAACACACAGTCACATTCAGCAGACACATGATTAAGTACCAGAAGCAACAGCTCAAAGCTCTCACTTTTCCTTCAGTCTCACAGTGTACTGGAGCTGATGGTAGAAGGCAGCTGTGACCCCCGTGGGCTAATGCCAGGATACCCTTTAAACCCACGATCCTGCTCTCAGGGGTCTAAAACTCTCTTGGACCTTTTGTGTTAAAGGTATCCCTGAAACACCCAACACAGTCTCCCTGGCCTTGCTCTGAACTCCACTGGACCCTTTTCCCATGAGCATGGTTAGCACAGAAGCATTCATACCTAGCCAGGAACTCTGCCATGTCTAGCAGAAACACCTAGAGAAATCAGGGTATGGGTTTGTTTATCCTAACTCTTCCATGCTCCAATGTATCCAGTCAAGTCTGTGGCAGAAACCAGATGTTGTTGGTAACATAGTAAGAGTCCCTATTATGCCCATTTTCCCAGGAGTGCAACTGAAGGATTTTCTGTGAATCTGGTAACAAGTGACAAATTGTTCATGTCTATTTTCATGAAATGTTTTGACTGCTGAAGTTGTTCCATAGCAGTTCATTAAAGGACCCATAAAATATGTAAGTTTACATTTTATAAAAAGATCATCAGGAATTTCTTGGCTGATAGTATCCCTTCTATTAAGCATCTGTTTTCTATTTTCTAAAGGCTTGCAGCAGGAGTTGTCCAACTGTATATTAAGAGCAGTTGATTTAAGCTGGATGAAAACATTGTAACTTCTTATTAAAGATTAGCAACCCACCAATGAAGCTTCTTTTGGAGGCAATGAGCAATGTGCACGTAGCACATCTGGCTTCAAAATATTAAAAAATGATAAACACTCACCGATACAATCCATCTGTTCCCTGCATAATTGTCCTATTTATAAAAATAGGACATGCACCACCGAACTTCATGTTACACAAAGCTGAAAACATTTTGTTCCTCAAAGTCCAGGCAGGGGTGACTGGTGGAGGGTCACTCCGAAGGAACGTCGTTGCTCTTACCCACTTACCATTGCATATGTAGGCATTCTGCAACACAGTTTACAAATGAATCATGCAATAAGGCAGCTGCCCTGGACATGAAACTGTGGATAGAATCCTGAAATTCACAGACTAAGGTTTTTACAAAAGTGTTAGGAGTGCAGCAAAGGCATCTTCCTTAGCACTCTTAGTAGCAGCTAGCATCTATCAAATGCTTAGCCTGTGTCAGACACCATGCCACGCCCTTTACCTGCAGTATCTTACTGAAGCCTCATAACTGGTCCCACCAACTTTATTCAAGGCAAGGAAATAGAGCTAATCCATGCCTCTTGTACAGGCCACAGAAGTACTTCTCAGTGATGCCACATCCTTCTTTGCTCGGTGTGATGGTAGGGACCACTCTTGTGTATCCCTGCTGCTAAGACACAGAGAGTACCTTTAAAATGAATTTCTGTCTTTTTAAAGTATTGATAACTCTTCCCTAAAATGCATGTCTCCAGTATTAAGAACACATTTCACAACTTGTTCCTCATCTACAAATTTATTAGAAGATGGACAACAACAATTATTACAAACTCTTGTCAGTATTTACTGTTTCAGATTCTTAAAAACTCTTTCAAAGTTAATTCATTATGTTCTTAGAGGAGGACAATGACTCCCCTCCCCCTTTCACAATAAGAAAGGGCCGGAGGCATAAGAGTTAAACAGTTTGCTCAGATCAGTGAAGGTGTTTTAAATCAGAAATTTTAAATTGGAAACTGACTCCAGCTACTACTGACCTGAAGTCTTACTATATGCATCACTTATGTTCAGGAAGCCAAGCTACGTGTTAAGCATTTGATGGATAAAATATGGGTGGCTCATTTCACTTAGCAGTTTTTTTCAAAATTTATAATACCATAGCATGCATCAACTTTCAGGGGGATTGGTTGATTGGTTGGTTGGTTAGTTGGTTCAATGGTTGGGGTGTGTGTGTGTGTGTAATAATATTCTATTGCAATGAGATATATCTGTAATCTGTAGTTGGGCACATGAGTGTTGAGCACATGAGTTGTTTTCAATTTTTTTGGCAATTGTAAAGATTACTGATATACCCGTTGTGCAAGAATCTATTTGAGACTTTGTTTTCAGTGCTTTGGAGTAATGCCTAGGAGGGGAATTGCTGCACCATAGAGCTAACTTCTGTTTATACATTTAACAAGATAAAGCCATGTAAAAGGAAACAAAAACTTCCTTGTTGTCTTTGAAGGAGTCATGCTTTAGTGGATGTAAAAGACTGTAAATAACATGCTATATGATGCATTGGCAGCACATAGCAGAGCCAGAAAATGTTCATTGTGGGGTTCAGGGATCCATGTCTACAGGACACACAAGCGATTCCTTGAAAACGAGAAGATGCTCTAAACGATGATGGCAGTGGATTGAGGAGGAAGAAGGTGCTGGAGATGAACCCACGTCAAAAGAGGGAATTCTCTCCAGCAGGGCTCAGAAATAAATGTGTGTGAGCTCACCTGTCAACTTGATTGAGCCGAGGACAAGTAATCAAACCTTTTTGGCTTCACCTGTAAGGGTGTTTTGAAGTAAAATTAGTATTTGAATGTATTTTGGTCAGTGGGAGTTAATATACATTGCTCCCTCAGTAAGTAGCTCTCATTCAGTCCCTCGAGCAGAACAAAAAGGCTGGTTCCACTTCCAGGAGAAACTCCAGGTGATCTTTTCCTGTCCCAGACTTGAACAAATTCTTTAGGGGTCTTCATGGCTTTCTATCCCTGCACTTACGTGATCAGCTCTGTTAGTTTTCAGGCCTAGGACTTGAACTACAACTTCACCATTGACCCACCAAGCTCTTAGTCTTCCCCACTGTAAATATTCCAATCCCTCAGCCTTAATACTGTTTTGTTTCTCACATATGGTGTGTTTCCAAATACTGTCACTTCCTTTTCAAAATGGCGACGTTGTTGTTAGCTCCCTTTTGTGGCACCCTTTAGTGTTTGACTATCTCTCAGCTCTCAGTTCCTTCTTCATGCTGTGTGTGATTCTTGGAGCATGTTCTGTCAACAGAATTTCTTTCATTTGTTCTGTTCACTCTTTCTACTCTGAGGGCCTCCCTCATCTCTATGTGACTAAATCAGAATCCCACTTAAAGCTCTATGTGGTAATGATAGTTTATGGGGACAGAGAAATATGGTTTCTTTGTTCTACTCAATCTCTCTTACTCTCTCCATATATAGAGAGAGAAATGAAATTGCGCGCACTTGTAGGGGCAGTGGTGGGGGTGCTTTTCAGTTTGCTTGCATGATCTCACATTCCTTTAGTCTTATGTCACTTATAACCTAAAAAGCTTTAGCCAATCCATTATCTATACAGATCTGTATTGGCAAAGATGTATTAAAAATAGAAAAGAAGTGGGCCACCGGCATTAGAATCCAGCTTTCTCTATTGCTATCTCTTCTTCCCATCTGTAGGACACATAAATAGAAGAAATTCTCCTGCAACCACAGGACTTTCCAGTGACTCTCTCTCTCTCTCTCTCTCTATATATATATATATATATATATATATAGATAGATAGATAGATAGATAGATAGATAGATATAGATAGATAGATATAGATTAGATATAGATATAGATATAGATATAGATATAGATATAGATATAGATATAGATATAGATATATATTAAAGGGTCACAGCTTTAGGAAGATTTCGAGCCATGGCTATAGAGGAATCAAACAGAACAGATTAAGGATTACCATCATGACACTAGTTTCAAACCAAGGACAAATGACATCATGTGAAACCATAGTTTCAGAGCCAAGTCACTGCCTGTGTTCCAAACACCAAGTGTGCCTTTCTATCTCAGCAGAGTAGCTGGTTCATAAACCAACTATACAGTGTCTCTTTTAGCTTTCAATGAGTATCTCTCTCTCTCTCTGTATGTATATATATATATATATATATATATATATATATATATATATATATATATATCAAACAGTCTGAGGTGCCTCTGGACTTGCCTTTGAAACTGGTGATCTGTTCTGGGTCCTCTCGTGGGGAGGAGCACTCAATAAAACTACCACCAATGTCCCCAACAGGACACAGGCGACTGGATCCCTTCCTCCTTAGCATGACTTCTTTTCCCTTTTAGAGTGCAGATTTCAGATGTTTTGATTATTCTAAGTAAGAAGCATCTGCTATGGATTGGAGCTGAAATGTCCTCCCAAAGGACCCGTGTTGAAGGTTTGTTTCCCAGTGAGGTGGTAGAGTGTGGCTGTAGAAGCTTAAAGAGATAGGTCTGCCGACAGACAATGGGATCACTAGAGGTGTGACACTTAAGGGAACCAAGAGACCATGTTCTCTGTCATTCTCTTTTGCACACTGGCCAACATGTGGGCAGCTTTGCTCTAGCATGCAATGGACTGCTCATCAAAACAGCAAAGCAATGGAGGCAACCCAGCAGGACACAGTCTCTGCAGAAAAACCTTTTCTTATTATAATTTTGATATCTAGTATTATTTGTTATAGTAATGGAAAGTTGGCTTAGCCCACTGTCTCTTCTAAGTGAAGAAAGAAGTCTTCCATAAAGAAAACACATGGAGCGAATTTGTCACCCATAGGCTGTGAAAGCCATTCTGCCTGGAGCTGAGGACATACATGTCCTGGTTACTACTTCAGCATTAGTCATTCCCCTGCTGCTTCGCACCTTTTAAAGAACGCTTACCCATAAATATATGAAGGCTCCCAAAGCATGTTTCTAACTGTATCTCCTTGGGCAAGTAAGTGAAACCAGAGGTCATTCAGTAGCCTGAAAATTCAAGTAACATCCCACATTTATAGGACTAAGTCAGAGCTACGCTAACACAATGCCCATAGAGCCCAGGGCCCAGTCACTTTTCTGCACATTCCTTTATGGATTCCCTCCTGCTTTAATGTCTCTATTGATGTTAAGAGTAAAAACCAAGTGTTTGTTGATTTCTCTACATAGTTGATACTTGAATGCTTCTGAACATGTGTCATTTTGATATACTGCAAAGAACGGCATGGGAAGTGAGGATTTTAATATTATGCTCAAATAATGGAGTATTTACTGATCTCTTTAGGTTGTTCTTTTTCTCCCCTTCTAACCTTCCTAAAATTTTTCAATTAAAAAGAAAAACTATTTTAAGCATTAATGGACAACTTATTAGAATATTTCCTCTCTAAGACTCCCTTTAAAGCTATATTGTGTTAAGTATAAATAAAAAGAATCAGTTCACATATTTTTATTATTGATAAAGTATCAATGCTATCTCTTTTAACTGTGAATGGCATTCAGTTCCAAATGTCAGTCCATCCATACTTTGATTCAGTACATTGATATTACCAAGATGTAGGTGGTTGAGTCATAAATACTTCTCTAGAGTGGAAGTTTGATTGCATGAAATATCCATTGAATGCTTTTGGTTGGAGAAAAGCCATAGTTTATGGGTTTCCTTCCGTTCATGTTTGTTTACTGAATGCATTTCAAGGACTCTCCTAGAGTCACCGGCTCCAGTGTTAGATCTCAGATCTGGAGGAGTCCAAGTGCTTTTGGATTTGTGCTAGGTATATTAACTTTTCCCAACTTAGAAAAGAAATAGCAGCACACTTTCCCTGGCTTCTTTCCTGACCCTCTTCTTATATAGCACTTTGCTCGTCTATTCTTTACATCATTCATTTGCAGTATCAATAAGTCTAGTGCTGCATCAGTACAGGTGAAAGAGATTTGAGGACTTCAGTATTCTACTTGGATTTAGAAGTGATTCATCTAAGGAACACTGAATACATCTTAGAGAAAGAAAACTGTACTGGTTGTAGAGAAACAAAATGTAGCAAAGCAGCTAGGGTCCAACTAGCAAGTCCATCTGACAAGGACAGGTTTTCTTCATAAGAAATGCTTAGTGGATCATTGTCAGAAGAGACATGTATGAGAGTCATAGACATAAGGCAAAAGCAGCAACTTCTAGAAATCGTATTAGAAAATATCAGAACTGAGAGCAATGACAGGTGTACCCAGGAAGCGTTGGGCCTCACACAGGAAGTGTCGGGTCTCATACAGGAAGTGCCAGGCCTCTCACAGGGTGCCAACCCTGAGAGCTGTTGAAGAGGGATGCAAAGTTATCAGATGAAGTCTTCTTTACATAAAACTGCAGGATGTAATGCATTTGTTTTGTGTTGTTTGAACGTTTTCTTCCCTGATAGAACCAGAAATCCGCATGAAAACTCATTAATTCTCTGCACTTCTGAGAATCCCAGGAGCACAGCAACTGTAGTTACTCAGATAGGGAGGGGGAGGGGGGAGGACGAAACTCCCTGGGAAAAAATCTAATAGTTTTAATGTCACGGCAAGACATTTTGCTGATGTTTTAGCTACGGATTATAAAGAAAAGAAAACTAGAAGAGAAAAGCTGAGGTTGTGTCCAGGATAAAATGAGTCATGGTTTAACGACTAAACAGAACCTCCAGATTATAGGAACACGAATGCACTCGGGTCAAGATTTGTGGACTGGACCCCGTGCACCAGATGATGGCTGCCCAATAGGCTTTCTTTTTTACTAACAAACCAATTTTGGCTTTCCTTTTACTACAGAATTTGTTATTCTTGTAAAACGATCTTTGAAAAGTAGCATTTTCCCAGTCTTCGTAACCTCACATAAGAAAACACCCATATTTCTCCTGCCGTTATCACAGAGAACGGCTGCCTCCCAACTTCAGAGAGAACAAAGTTATAGTCTTCTGAATACTTGGGTGGTAATTTAACTTGACCTAACATAGTCAAGCTTACAAGTAGCCTAACTTCCAGAAAGAATGCATGAGTTCAAGATAGAGATGCTACATGGTGTTGTGATGTGGGGGTAGTATGCGTTTTCCAAAATATCTGGGAGGTAGGCTAGTCAAAGACGGTCGTGAGGACCAATCACTGTTTCTGATTTCTTATTTTCTATACATTAGTGAAAGAGTTAAACAACATGTTTGAATGGAACATTTAATAACTGAGGACATTTATGATGTTTACTCAATGTTCTGGACCATTAAGCATCAATGACATGAGTTATTGTATGTAATATCTGGCCAAAAATCTTTGACCAGGCTGCATTTTACAACTCTCAGGGCTGCCAGCATCCCAATTTAAAATAGCAATCTGTGGTCAGACCCTTGTTTTCTCAGAGGACTTTGGATTTGAAAGTATCTCGTGTTGCCAGAAAGTACCTTTTGAAGTTTACATTAAGATGGATATTTATTTATTTTTTGCCTATAACAATGACAGTGGTTGAGATAAACTGTTTAATTCTAAATAGAAAACACATCTGCTGTGTCTGCATTGTTTGTGGTTGCTGGAGGGGTGACAATTTAAACCAAGTAGCACACATGACATTTTAAGTGAGATGCTGCATGAGGGCTCGCAGCTGCTAACGTTGTGCTCTTGTACTCTTGAGTGGCCCAGTGTGGGTGCCTGAGTCCAATTCCCCATAAGTGAGCCTACTGTAGATGGGCAGCCAGTGCCTTCTGAGGACTGAACTCCATGGCTTCCCTGGTTATAGTTAGATGTCAGTTTATGAAAATAAACAAATAGGTATTTTTTCACACTTGTTTGAAGTTCATTTGAACATATAGAATATACAGATTCATCTGAAAAGTGGACATCTTTGTAATCTTAGATTCTTCTATATATGTTCCTCATGCTTCATAAAATTTCAAAAATATATTCACATAGTATTACACAATTCTTCTTACACCTAATGCCAATGTATTGAAAGAAAACAACCATTGTTAATTAGATGTAGCCTACAATACGGGGACCTTCCTCCTTTTTTTAAATTTTTTTTTTGTATGAAGTGGAGTTAGTGACTTGACTGTCAGTTTCTAACCAGTAGGCTGACTGGGTTTCCTATTATGTTTTTGTTTTTCAGTTCATAGGGATAGAAGGGCTTACATAAGTTATGATAATGTTGCTTCGTCGTATACTATAAATAATATTACTCATTTAGTTTTAATTTTCAGTCACTTGTTTTATACTGTCAATGCAATTTTTAAAATGATGGCAATACTGGGTATTGTAGTCAGTTTTCTGATGTCTTTACAGTACTAAAGGTAGTCAATGTAGATTAGGAAAGATGTATCTTGACCAGATCTTTCAGCTTATGTCACCCAATGCCATTACTCTGGGCCTTTGTTGATGTTGAGCATGAAGATGAGGCCATGTACCATAGTGGACCACACAATGGTTCAGGTCATGGCAGGCCAGATGTGACCAACAGAGAGAAGAAGCAGGGCCACCTGGTTTCCAATGTCCCCTGTGAAGTCATGCTCACAGTGAGCTAATCCTCCCAACTCCACCCCCAGCTGCTCAGGTTTCTACCACCTCCAATAGCACCCCAATCTTGGGTTGTCTATAAGAATGGGGCATTCTGTTAACCACTAAGCCATTTCTAAAGCACCTCCTCCCCAGATTTGTAGAATAATGAACTTTAGGATCAAACGTAAGGCCTCATAACTTAGCTATTTCTCCAGGCCAATCGTGCACAAGGTAAGTTACAAGTTAAATCACATAAGTTTTTCCTCAACAGTGTTTCAAGCCTGTTCTATGCATCAGAAGTGCTTCCTGTACGTTTTCCATTCCCTCACAACAAGATTGGATTGTCACAGGGAGGCCTAAGAGGAGTCACCCTGTACCAGCTTTATCAGTTAGATTACAGAGACCAAATCTGTGTGCTCAACATCTGAAATATACTGTGAGTAGCTAACCCAATTTGATGCCACTACCATAACTCCTTTGGATGATGACATTTTAATACACCTTGACTTTTGGTGACACTAGAGCCAAGGCAATTCAGTAAGGAAATTTTGCAAAAGTTTTCCATGAATTAAAGAGAGATAAAAGAGGCCCATAAGGCTGGGAAAGCTTAGGAAACTTACAAGTCTCAGGAAGTCCATAAAGTTACAAGATTCACAAACTCCCTCCTCAAGTTTTTATATGCAGTAAAGACTTCTGGGCTGGGAATGTTTTCTCTGGATTGCTGCCTGCAAGTTGGCCAAGAAGCTCAAGGGATGAAGCTTATTCTGCAAAGCTAGGGTGAGACTTTCCATAATGTAGTTGCCTTTAAGTGTCCCATGTTCCTATGAATAGCCCCTCACTCATGATCCTATATGTAACTCCAATAAACTCTGTAGTTCTCTAAGACAGACTTGGGTGGAATAATTTCTTTGGTCTGTCACTGGTACCTTGTCTGGGGTTGATAGACATTTCTTTATGTGTCACTTGGAAAACAATCACACAACACAATTTTGTGACTTCACTGTAAGCTCTGAATTGACCAAGATGTGATCCTTGAAGGGGGGAGGCTCATAACAGGAAAGTATTTAGATTTAGACATTTAAGAAAAAGTTCAGCCAAGTGTGATGTTGCACATCTTTAATCTCTGCATTCAGTGAGTTCAGCCTGGTGAACACTGAGTTCCAGGAGAGCCTGATTCAAAACAAAGTTTTCTAGTTTTACTTTGAGAAGGCCTCAGTTTTTAAAACATTTCTTTTCATGATATCATAAACAACAGCAATAGAGAAAAATCAAGATAGATATGGTTTGACATTGTATTTGTATTGGCCACGGTTCTTCAGGAATATAGAAATAACAAGATATAAATGGTCTAGAATTAGATTCATGATTAAAACATAAATGAACAATGTTTATATTTGAATTTATAACATTTGTGTTTTATAGATGGATGGATGGATGGACGGACGGATGGACGGATGGACGGATGGATGGATGGATGGGTGAATGGGTGGATGGATGGATGGATGGATGGATGGATGGATGGATGGATGGATGGATGGGCAGATGAACAAATGGAGACAGATAGATTGCATATAAATGTATTCATTACAGGAAGTGTTCTGACATAAATATAGAGGTGACCTCCCAAAATTGAGACCAGGAATGTTCATTTCACATCTTCAGTATATCAGGTTGAAGGTCCAAACTAAAGACATTGAAGGAAATATTCAATTATCGATGGCTAGTGTATTAGTTGTGTTATGGCCTGGGAAATTGATGTCTGTCTAACCAGCCATTTTGAGCTGTTACTAGTGTTACAAGGAAACTTTCTCATATGTTGTAACTACTGTTATTAAAAACCTTTATCATGCCTGGGTTAATTACATATTCTGTGATGTTCTGTGCTTCGGTGTTCTTGAAAACCAATCAAAATAGATGTCTGTTAAAACTGATTTGTATAATTAACCACAATAAGCCTGGAACCTGAACCAGCTGCCCAGCATTTACGATATATGAGATTTTATGTTTTCTTGCCTTCATAAACTGCCCCTGAAATGAACCCCAACCTAACAGAGACCAACATAAGAAGCCATTTGGAATAAGATTTCCATTTTGTGTAGTGGTGAATAAAGTTTAAGTTCTCAGACCTCCCTGGGAATTGACATCCTACTTGACTAAGAGAGACATGTACATGGGTAACTGACATCCTGGTTGGCAAGTTAAGACATGAATGTTAGGCAAGTCAAGTCCCCTGCCACAGTTGAATACCCCAACCAATGGGAACAGGATAAGTGTACAACAAAGACATGTTCCTAAGGAAATCCCTAAGTACTGACTGGTGAAATAACTTGGTACAGCTGTTTGTGGATTTCAGGCTCAAAAACTCTGTAGGATCCTGACCCAGGTGGCAGTTAAGCTCTTGAGTCTTCATTGTGTCCCTCATTGATCAATCTTGGGGGTGTGCAGTCAATAAACCAACCCTGTTTGAGTGAGATTGGTGTCTGAGTGGTTTGTGTAGCGACTTCCCAGACCCCAACAAGTTGTTTTTCTTGGTGCTCTGATAAAATATCTGGCAAGAGCAAATTCCTTAAGAAGGAAAGGTTTCTTTGGGCCCAAAGTTTTAGAAGGGATACAGTCCATCAAAGCCACAGGAGGAGCCTGACGCAGCGGTTACACTGCACAGCAGTCAGGAAGCAGAGAAGGGGGTTTTAATATTCATACCATTTTTCTCTTTTTTTAATCAGCCAAGGGCAGCAGTTCTTTTAATGGTGCCACCCACACTCAGGGTAGGTCTTCAGCCTTCAGCCCAATTTTCCCAGACATTCCTTCATAGACTCACTCAGAGATGTGTCTATAGTGATTCTAAATCCAGTCAAGTTGACAAAGATTGACCACCACACCCATTAAACAACAGATAAACTGTGGTTCACAAAGACAGTGGAATATGTGGGCAGCAACATTGGTCATGTGGAAAGCTATTTATAACATACTGTCAAAAATACATAAGACAAGTCCTAAAGAAGCATGTATAGTTTATCTATCAACAGTGTGTGTACATGTACACACATGTATGTACATGCATATGTGGGGTCTTGGATTCACATGTTTAGTTGCAAAAGTGACAATGGTATCTTTATAGGGACATATCTATAGGGACAGTTTCTCTCTAAACACTAAAACTGATGCTTTTTTAAAAATTTGATACATGTGGTCACCACCTATTACCTTTTATATTGTTTACCATGTAAGATGTTTCTGCTATCAGTTACCTTGTGATTTGATACACAGTACTGATACTCAATATTGTATGTGGGAATAGCCCACCTTTCCACCAACTCATATTTTCTGTGTTAAAAATCACAAAATACCTACCTCAGCCTTGCTTAGATATAGGTCATGTTGGAAGTCAACATTTATGATGTGAGAACTGTGTGCTTGACTACAAAGAAGACAGAAAGATGTAGAAAGACCTGAAGCAGAGGAAGAAACCCAGGGGACCCCCGGTGTGGCTGGGACTTTGGCAAAGACTCTTGTAACAGGATGGGGTTGGTGGCATGTTTACTGCCTGAACCCCTGACAAGTAGACTGAGACATTCCTAAAAGCCCCCTTAGGCCTCGGTTGGCAAGCATACTCACGGACAGAAAAGTAGGTGTAAAAGGAATGTAAAACCAAAGTCTGTCCCCTTAAGAAAATGAGAATCAAGGTCACGTGCAAGGTGAAACTGGTGTAAGCTACTAATAGGGTGGTTAGACTGACTGCAAATACAACCTCTTCTTGGGGTGTGCACTCATTACTTCTGGGAGCAACTTCAGAAATAGCAAATGGAGAGAGGATTCTTAACATAGATTAGAATGTTCTGGCAGCATGAAGTTCTAGGATCTACTTTAACTGGAGGTGACTTCTTCCAAGGGTGATGGAAAGTGGAATAGGTGAAGACTGAGGGCTGCTGACAGTCTGAGAGTCTGCCTAGGTGGAGGTGGGTATGTTTTCTTTCCTGTTACCTGAAGTTACACACTCAGATTCTCTTGCCCAAGACTCCAGGGCAGCAGATCACAAACACAGCCCCTGGCCTGGCAGAGTCTATGTTACCTGGGAACTTACTGGAACTATAGATTCTTAGGGCCAGCTATACACATGCATAAATCAGGGTTTTTGGAACTTTAACCCACAGTCTATGCTTTACCAAAATCTCTATTATGGCATGAATGGTTAACCTGACAGGGCCTAGAATCACCTAGGAGATGGGACTCTGGGCATCCCCCTGAGGAACTGTGCTGACTATATTAATGTTGTGAGACAATCTATCGTGGTTGTAGGCAGGACTAATCTCTGTTCAAGGGATCCAGGACTGGATTTGAGTGGGAAATGGCAGCTGAGCATGCTTTCTCCCCTTTGTTTCCTGACTATGTGAATAGATATATCATGAACAGCTGCTTCCACTTCCATTAGCTTTGGTTTCCTTCCTATGGACCAAACCTTGCACTGTGAGCAAAAATAAACCCTTTTTCACTTCAGTTGCTTTTCTCGAGATGTTTTTGATTGTGAGCCTAGCCTTTAATGACTGGGCCATTTCTCCAGCACTAAGGATTTATTTGTTTTTTGTTTTGTTTTGTTTGTTTTTGAGACAACGTTCCTCTGTGTAGCAGAAGGCTATCCTGGAAACTCACTTTGTAGATCAGTCTGTCTTCAGACTCATAGAGATCTACCTACCTCTGCCTCTCAAGTGCTGAAATTAAAGACATGTGCTTCCACTCCTGGCTGTCAGGGAGGTTTTTTTTTCTTACAGTAACAAGAAATTAAGACTCTCCAAATAGCTTTCATAGTCACTCCATTCGGAGACCCACTTGCCTGGAAAAGATTACTTCTAGAAGTCTCTGGGAAAAGTTAACAGACTGTAAGCTCCCTCTACACCCCTGTCCACACTCCGAGTTACCCATGCTTAGCAACAATATGAAAATAGAAGGAAATTTCAGAAGTAATTAATGTTTTAAATAACATATTACGGCACATGATTATTTCGAATTAATTATAGTTGTAGCTATGTATGTTTGTATAGGTAGAGAAACAGTTGCACAGAGTTAAGTTTTTCACTGGTTCCAGCACCTGTGGCTAGTCTTAGGAGGTATCCCTTGGAAAAGAAAAACTTCTGTAAGCTGTGAAAATTTCCCAAAATGACATAACAAATATCCAAGAATTAGTTTTTATAACTTTTAAGACATGAGTTTTATTCCTGAATTCATCCTCATTTTCCAAATTAATAAATATCATATTTAATGATATCAAATTTTATGTGTGTGAATATATATATATATATATGCCATTATAACCCAAACTATGCAAAACTGTACTATATATGTGTTACTTTTTTATGAGATACTGCTTACAGAATGGTCATTGTAGTCTTTCCTCCTCAACTATGTTCATATGGAGGTTGTCTTAGTCAGGGGTTCTATTCCTGCACAGACATCATGATCAAGAAGCAAGTTGGGGAGGGAAGGGTTTATTCAGCCTACACTTTCCACATTGCTGTTGATCACCAAAGGAAGTCAGGACTGGGACTCAAGCAGGTCAGGAAGCAAGAACTGATGCAGAGGCCATGGAGGGATGCTCCTTACTGGCTTGCTTCCTCTGGCTTGCTCAGCCTGCTTTCTTATAGAACCCAAGTCTACCAGCCCAGGGATGGCACCACCCACAATGGGCTCTCCCCCCCCCTTGATCACTAATTAAGAAAATGCCCCACAGCTGGATCTCATGGAGGCACTTTCCCAATTGAAGCTCCTTTCTCTGTGATAACTCCAGCCTGTGTCAAGTTGACACACAAAACCAGCCAGTACAGAGGTCAAAGAAGAAGAATCATTAGCAGACACTTCCACTCATATAGAGGTACAGTAGAACCTCTCTCCCTTCTCAAACTCTCAGGGGTCCACCCCATTTCCATCTCAGCTGAGAGGCTCCTTAGTTTCCTCATGAGTACGGAGGCTTTCAGAAGACACTGTGTGCCCGCACTCTGCCTCGGCTCTGTGATGGAAGGGGGCACAGGTGCCATCCTGACTTGCACTGTTCTTTCTCTGGCTACCACTAATTAAACCTGTCAATTGAATCACTGTGCTTCCTACATAGGCAACCTATACTCACTAAGTTAAAACAAACCCAAGCCTTTTACCTCATCTCCCTGTATCATTCTTCATCTATTTCTCCATATTTCTTCCCCCTGACTTCACTCAAAACCACATTTTTTCAAAGGACTTTTTATTCTTACTACCTACTCTCCCTGGCTTCTCAGTCTCTTTTGAAATAACCACTTGAAACCAGCTTTCATCTCACCCATACTACCATGACTTTGGGGTTAGAGATCAAATGGTGTCTTTCCCATCCTTAGATTACTCACATGGCCTACAATGTGATGTTTTTGCTGCATATAGTATGATGTATTTGCTACCTTTGGTGTGACATATTTGTTGCCCATACTTTGAAGGAAGTACTATACTTGCTCTTCTTGGCTGCTACTTTCACTTTCTGCTTCCATTGCCATTCTTGTGTTCATTTTGCTGGGTTTTTTTCTCCCCTTCTCCCAGATCTGTACTTTATTCTTTCCTTTTCTCCCTTCTCCTCTTTTCTCTTCTCTTCTCCATTCTTATCCTCTTGCCTCTTTTCTCTTGCTTACATCATCTTGAGTACTCTATACAAGTGACGACCCAATCTAAATCTTTAGACCTCACCTCTCCAATCAAAAGCACTGCCTCTGTGACATTTCCACTTGACTGAGTGTGACAGAACTCCTCAGTCAAGGACTACCAGAGGCACATATTGAGATCCAGCAGGATAATGGAGGCCAGTTTACACACTGCGGAGGCCAGGGTTCTTTCTCTAGGGTGCCTCCTATTTGGAATAACCTAAACACAAATCATGATCCATCTCCCCTTTCATTTTCTGTTTTTAATTGCGTGATAATGGTTTGTGAGGAGATGAGGTACTGATGCCCGTGTACACAAGCTCACAGAGGCCAGAGGAAGATACTGGGCTCCCTCTCTGTCATTCTCCACCTGCTTCCTGTTACATAGGGTCTATAACTAAAGCTAGACCTAAGCTGGCAGCCAACAAGTTCCAATAATCCTCCTGCCTCTGCTCCCAAAGCTACTGGGGCCACAGGCACTGCAGTCTTGCCCTTTTTTTTTATGTGGGGAGTTGGACTACAAGCTGTAAGTCATCTACAAATTCCCTAAATATATAGAGACTACCCATATGTTCTGTGACTCTAGAGATCCCGGACTAATACAGATTTGGACTCAGGTCTCACGCTATTGCAACAGACATGCTTCTGAGCCATCTATCCAATTATGCTTATACACTCTTTCACACACACACACACACACACACAAACGCACGCACGCGCGCGCACACACACACGCACGCACGCACGCACGCACACACACACACACACACACACACACACACACACACCAGATAATAGTGATTTCTCTCCTGTTCTGTCTCAAGCAGTTTCTTACTGTTCTTTCTGCTTGACTCAGGTATCCCTATACTGCCTTTCCCATATGCCATCAGAATGATACCCTTAGAAATGTAATCACAATTTGTTACTTCCCTACAATGAAACACATAGCTGTTCTTGCTGTTCACAACAGAATAAGGAGGCGATGGACCACAAGCCTTGTTTAATCTTTCTGGCCAACTTCAGGAGCTCATTTTTCTGTCTGCCTTGACTCCCTGAGCTGTAATTCAGCAAGTCAAGCCCTCTTCTGCATCTCAAATATATACTAAGTAAAGACATGTGCATTTGCTGTGTTCTGTGTTCCCACTATCTTTCCAGGTTGCCACAGGAGTCGACTCTCCCTTAATAATATGAGTTTCTTGTATTAGAAAGCCCTTCCCTGATCATCCACCTAACTACTCTTTGTCCATTAACTTGCTCCGTTTTCCAGCACCTCTCATTCCTTGACTAATTTTGTTTATTGTTTATTGTCTTCTCTAGCATGACTGTAAACCCCTTTAGAATTGGGTCTGTGTTGCTCTCTGTTACACTAAAGTGTGAGGTCAAGAATAATTTAGAAAAGACTCTGAATGTTGCAGGTTCTTAGAGCTAGACTTTCTTTGTTCTTTGCAGTTCTAGAGCAGTGGTTCTCAATCTCTGGGTCATGACCCCTTTGGGAAGGGGGTGTCAAGTGACCCCTTTCACAAGGGTTGCCTAAGACCATCAGAAAACACAGATATTTACGTTACGATTCATAATGGTAGCAAATTTACAATTATGAGGTAGCAATGAAAATTACTATGGTTGGGGGCCACCACAACATGAGGCACTGTATACAGGGTTGCAGCATTAGGAAGGTTGAGAACCTCTGCTCTAGAGAATTCTAGCGTCATGTGGGACAGTGTCGAGGATGGAACCTCATGCGTGAAGAAGACAAAGGGGACAGCACGTGCTGGGAGGTGGGAAACAGTCTCTAGTGCTGCAGTGCACAAAGGACCTGGCAGGCAAGCATGGTGCCCTTCTCTGGGGGCCAGATGAGCAGCTTTGGACAAAGGATCGTTTTCTATGAACACCATCTTCTACTCTCATAGGAAATGTTTCATGTGTTAATTAAGAAATTGAATAATCTGACTGTAAATACCTCGTGGCTCCTGATTTTTTGTGTATAAAGCAATATGTAAAAGTAGAGCCTCCACTTGCAGTTTTCTTCAGAGTTATCTTTCCTTACACTGACTGTTCCAAGCTTCTCTTCCTCTCAGATCATTTTCTACAAATGTACTGTTAGCTCCATGACACCAAGACCATACACATCAGGTCGATCCTAGTTATCTGTCTGTCTGTCTCCCCCTTTTTTCTTCTCTTCTTTTGTAGTTTTAATAAGTGTAGGGATTAGTAGTAGTAGTAGTAGTAGTAGTAGTAGTAGTAGTAGCAGTAGTAGTAGTAGCAGCAGCTGCTGTAGTAGTAGTAGTAGTAGTAGTAGTAGTTGAGAGTTTTGCACAATGAGTTTTAATCGTATTTGTCTCCTCAACACTTCTCAGATCTATCCCTGCTTCCCTTCCCCCTAAGCTTTGTGGCCTTTTATTGTCCCTCCATTAAGGCTAATCTGTGACACCCAAATATTCTTGGATGTATGGCCTTCTACTAGAGCATGGTCAATTTATCATAGGCTACACTTTAAAAAAAAGAAAAAGAAAAAGAAAACGAAAAAGAAAAAGAAAACGAAAAAGAAAAAAATGGCCCTTCTTCTCTCGGTAACTAAGAATTATCAGTAGATCCTCAGGTAGGGGTTAAACTGTTTCCAACTTTTCTCTCCATCCTGGGGTTTAGTGTGGTTTGAGCTCACACAGGTCTTGTGCATACTGTCACAACTACTGTGAGTTCATATGTGCAACACCCTGCTGTTGCCAGAAGACACTGTTTCCTTATAGTTATCCATCATTTATGACTTTTAGAATCTCTCTGCCCTCTCTTCTAAAAGGATTCCTGAGATTGTGAAGGAGAGATAGATGTACCATATATGCTTCCTTTGGAGTTGAACTTTCTTTGGTCTCTTATTTTCTTGACAGTGGCAAATTGTTGAGATCATCGTCGTCATCGTCATTGTCATTATCATCATCTACTATAAAGGGAAGCTTCTGTGATGATGATTGAAAAGTGCCTTTTAATAATACATGGGTAGGATGCTAAGTCATTAGGAGTTGTTTTAATGTTGTCTATTTAGCAGCACTATAGCAGAAGATTCTCTCTTAGGGCCTATGACTTGTCTAGCTATAGGACCGTGGGTCATCAATGGTGACAATAGTGGATTTCCTCTTAAAATACATTTTTTTCTGCCAATGTCCCACTTCATCATCATCGCGAATTTCTGTATTAAGCTCCACACTGT
Source organism: Tokudaia tokunoshimensis (assembly GCA_036184795.1). NCBI lineage: Eukaryota > Metazoa > Chordata > Mammalia > Rodentia > Muridae > Tokudaia > Tokudaia tokunoshimensis. The sequence goes on from BTHU01000006.1 coordinate 57,513,850, forward strand.
TTAATGTCTACCTGAACATTCATGGTTATCTTCTTCTCTTTGTATTATTTCAAGTGCAACAGATGTAGTCTCCAACAAGGATGTAGCTCCAACAAGTGGATCACACTTCAGCTCTTCCTTGATCCCTGGGGTGAGTCTTCTTCTTGACTATTTCCTCCCTTCGTGTGACTCTCCTCACTCAGCATCCTCTACCCTGTCTCTTCCTTAGCTTCTCCTGTAATTTTGAAGTAGCCTCCCCCAACAGATTGTCTAGTCTCTTCCTCTGTGCCTTTGTGTTTATTAACTTCTTATATTTTTGACTTTAGAATCATGGGAGTCGTTGGTTAAGTTTCATCTACCCTCAGATCACGACTGAGGACATCCTAGCTATAGGACAGTCCTCCTGGATGCATTCTTGGGAGCTGGATGGGTCTTCTGTTTTATCAGAGAGTCCTGCTGAGGCTTGTAACCCAATGCTGGAGTCCTTTCCTCAAGCCTGTCTTTAATACTGTTGCAACTCTCATTCTGTCCTACATGCCTTCCTCTGCAAACCCTTCAAGTTTTTGGCTGGGTTTCAGCTTTGGAAAACAATAAACCAGAAAAGTGTTTTCTTGTATACCCATCCAACAGCCCAACTCCTGAGATGGGGTTTTATCAACAAGAAAGGAAAAGGAGGAAGTAGGAAAACGTCAGATGTGCTTTTGTGTATGTGATAGGTTTTGGTAACATGGAATTGTTCACTGGAGCATTTGTAATGAGTTTACAATGCAGAGTTTATTTTATTCCACTTGTGATTGGTATAGTCTACCTCCATAAATCTCATATGACATCACAGAAGGCCGGTTTAAACTTGGCCTTGCAATTTGGAAGAATACATATATCTGAGGAGTACATTTAAGAATTAATTTATTATAACGTGTGTGTTTGTGTGTGTGTGTGTGTGTGTGTGTGTGTGTGTGTGTGTGTGTGTGCAATCAATAAGACATAAAGATACTTATCTGGAAAAGGGGTAGAATCAAAGCCTTTTTTCCTCTGCAGAAAGCCAGTCACTAGGGTGACACAGAAAACACATGAAGATGTTCCTCAGCATGTGATGCACATACATTGCTACGTCCATAAGCTGAAAATGCATTTAGTGTACCTAACCTATCCAGGATCTTAGCAACATAGCACAACGCACAGGAGTTATTTACCCCTGTGATTGCAAGGTTGACTGAGAACAGGAGCTGGACCACTACTTAACACCAAGACGAGATTATACCTCATGCTCCTAGCCTGAGAGAAGGTCAAAACTTAAATTCCAGTAAGGTTTCTATCCAGTGCGTACTTCATCACCACCTTCCACAGGTCAAATGAGTGCAATTTATGAATTAGTCTTCACTTTATCTTTTTACTTTAACTTCTAGTTCCAGAAATACATTCTCAAAGTCATTATATGCTCATATCTGTGTACTTGTGATGAAATTAATAATACATTGATCCTAAGAATACCAAAATGGTTGAAAATACGACTATTCATGGAGTGGGAGAATGGGTTGTGAGTCTTCTGGGATGGGGAAAACAGGGAAAGGGTATAACGTTTGAAATGTAAATGAAGAATATATTCAATAAAATATTAAAAAATAATAATAATACATTGATCTTTACAGTACCTATATGTATGGTCTTAGAAAAGGCCTTGGGAATTCTACAGCTAGTGTCTTTGCATTCATAAATCATTAGTAGACTGATTCATTGATTCTGGCCTGTACTGAGTGTTGTGAAGTAGCAAAGAACATTCTCAGCCTCCCAAGCATAGAGCTTGCCTCTAAACAAAACACCTCCTCTGTGATTCCTAAACACCACTTGCTTTTGATAGATTGACCCCTGTCCACTCTGTACTTTCATTTCATCAAAGTGATTGTGGTGGTGATGATGATGATGATGATAGTGGTGGTGGTGGTGACCACATTGTTATCTAAAATATATAATATTGACCCAGATATAGTTACAGACATGTGTTATCCAATGACCCTTACAAGCATTAATCTGCATCTCTGGTATAAAAATAAACAAGACTGAAATGCTGACATTGTCGGTAATAGCAAAATTGGATCTCATTAGCCGCTAGATATACAAGGTAAAAGCAAAGTTTATGTAGCCTTGAGGATTCAAGGACAAACAACCACACTTGTGCATTGGAGACAACAGAATTCAAAGCAGAACAGTCCAGGAAACATCAGCTCATTTACATGATAACTAATCCCCGACTTGAAAGTCCTGAAGCAGACATGCATATTTATTTCAAAAATTCAGTCGTAGGAAGCTCCATTTGATCCACAGTGCACTTTGGCAGGTTGGTTCACGTTCTCTTCGTACTGCTTTAGTTGCTCTGTGTGGTTGTGGCGAATATTCTTATCCACAGACACAATCAAGGCAATGATCGCCTTCTGCTATAGAGAAGCAGAGACAAAGGAGTTGAAAACCACGACAATTAAATAAAAATACCGTCATCCACTGAACAATGCTATTTTCCCAATGGAAAATTAGGAAATCAATTATCTGTAAACAATAGAGGAACACGTTGTGTCCAGTAAATTAGGATGAATAATTTGGAAATTCAGCTGTGTAACATGCTATGATGTCAAGATGATTAGTGCATACATGTATGGCGGCGTGTCTGCCTATGATTGTGTTGTAACATGCTATGATGTTCAGATGCATGCGATTGTGTTATTGATACTCTAATATGATGTTACTCACATGTTGAACAGCAGAAGTTAGAAAGACCAAAATTCCAGTAACAGGAGAGTCAACTTTCTTTCAAACTACATTGATGCCTCTGCTGTCAAGCTACTAGGCAACTATTTATTCTAATGGTCAAACTTGATCACACTACTCAAAGCATTCCTTACTGTATCCAAGGGAAAAATAAAACCTTTTTTTCTTAATCTTTTATTTTAAAATGAAAAAAAGAAACTAAGCCTTCCATAATATTAGTCTACTTCTCTCTCAAAGCTTGTTTGAGGCAGACAGAATGAATTAGAGGGAAGAGGGTATTCTTGTTCAAGGTTTAAGAGTGTTTAGTCCACCACAGTGGGAAGGCATGGCCTCTGGGGAAGCTCCATCTGCAGCAGAAGGATCCTGAGATTCCTCACACTTCAGTGAACCTTCAAGCCAGAACCAAAAACAAACAAACAAATAAAACTTCCCTTCAATGCCCACCCCTAGAGACCCACTTCTGCTAGTGTAGACATAATCCTGACACTGCTATCAGTTGGGAACCAAGTGTACAAAATACATTTGCTTCTGGGGGACATTTCACATCCAAACGCATTGTCTAATTTGTGATATGAGAAAATTGTCTTGAAGAATTAGTAAAGGGCCTTCTTCCTAGTGTTTAATACACTCTACTCAACCAAACCAATTAGAATGAAAAAATAAGACTGAAGTGAGAATTACTTTGTTCCTTGCAGCTAACTATGAGATGGAGAAAAATGACATAATATCAGAGACTCTAGTCAATAAACATCAAACATGGTAGGGAGGGAGAGGAGGAGAGAAAGAGAGAGGGAACAGAAGTGTAGGAGATGATAAAGAGGGATTCAATAGAGATACTCATCGTCTGGAGCTGGTTTGGCTCTATGGTCCTCCAGCGGGCCATGCATATGTGCTTCTCCACAGCCATTCAGAGAACTGATTCTACAGTATGTTCATACGAAATCTACTGAGAGAAACTGGAGTGGAGTCTGCTCCAATCCACAGCAGATGGTATTGATGGAGTGTGATGTGCCTGAGATGTGATGATGACAACCATGACCATGATGATGATTATCTTGATCTTGATAAAGAAGAGAAAGAACATTCTAGCACCTCAAATGCCACATCAGCCCTCTCCATTCTACTTTAATCTTCTAGTTAACTAATGGGAAAATTGAGTGTTAGCATTCCATTATTGAACTCTAGGAATTTAACAGAGTTCCACGCATGTTTTCAACATTGTGTGCTCCAAATGTTCTTCCTCTTTCATATTAGGACACTTAAAGGAGTACTAGAGTCATATAGTTCATCATGAAACAATGACAAAATTGTGTAAGGTAGCTGGTTTATAAAGCCAGAAGTATATTCTTCTAAGTATAGAGGCTACAAAGCCCTAGGTTATGATGCAGTATACTTGGTTCTGGTAACACCTGCTCTTTAGAAAACATTTGTTCACACTTCCCCCCCAATGTCATTGTTATTAGAGCCTCAATATGATGGAGGTGTGCTTGGTAGAATGGTAATTGCATCCTTTATTTTCTGGAGTCCTATTCTTATTGAAAATATATTCTTTCCTTTCAGGCATTATCCAGAGGTGTAATACGCTTGCCATAAATGAGAGCTTCCTCTAAATTGTTAACTGTTCAGATTTAAGCAATTTATAACAGAGTAGCTACACGATGTCTGATTCTACAGTTTTGAAATAGCAGATGTTAAAATCAAATATCACTAAAACAATGCTTGAGAATTTTCCATTAGAAATAAATTTAAATTAACCTAATACAGTAGCAAATTCCTAGTATAGATACATATATGAAGGTGATTCAAATAAAGTTGCCAAATAATGGGGAGACAGAGTTACAACTGGCAATCTCTTGTCACCAAATGAAATTACCAATACCAGGATTGGGTTACATATAATTGGGTTCTTGGCCAAGGGGCCATGTGTGAATCCTCAAACAACCCAAACTGTTGCCAAGACTGTAGGTTGCTCTTTATAACCTGACAGCAAGGCCCCATTGCTGAAGACAATACCTGTGTAATTCACTGAACATGGGGACATCATGCTGTACCTACACAGAGCCTTCACCCCCGTGTGCCAGAGTCCTGGCTACAATAAGGTCCTTTGCATGCCAAAGAGAAACATAAACACTGAGCCACCCACAAACCCTTTATCTACATTGCTGACACAAAGCTTGTGGGAGTAACCAACCAATAATTAATTTGACTTAAGGCCCACTCTACAACATGAAACCCATACCTGATCCTGCTTGTGTGACCAAGAACCTAAGACTAGATAGCTCAGGGACCTAGGAGAAAACTAACACTGATCTCAAAAAGAAAATAATTATATAGTGTTAAGATTCCTACTTATAAAATTCTACTATATTCATAGATCAGTGCCTACAGCATATGTAAACAAGTATAGAGACCCACAGTCAGACATTACTCAGAGTAAGTGATCTTGGAACACTCAGACACAGAATGGGATGTCTGCATAAAGTCTATCCCCTCAGAACTCATGGAACCCTGTGGAAAAGGAGGTAGAAAGGATATAAGAACCAAGAGGATAGAGGACACTAAGAAAACAAGGCCCTCTAAATCAACATGAGCAAAGCTCATATGAACTCAAAGGCTGAAGCATGTACCATGTTCTTCCAAGTTAGTGTTTTTATGGGACTCCTATGTGTGCGAATGAGTGGATCTCTGATTCTTGTGCCTTCTTGGGTTCTTTCCCTTCTATTGGTTTGTCTTGTCTAACTTCAATGTGATAGTTTTTGTTTTATCTTATTATATTTTGTTTTGTTGCATTTTTTTAAGTGAGTGAGTGAATGAATAAATGAGTGAAAGAATGCCTAGCCACTAGGGTAACAATTAAAAATTGAACTATCAATTATAGCTGCTGGAATAGGAAATAATCATTTTTCAGCTAGTAGAGGAAACCTTTTTTTTCCAATAGAGAGACACTAAGTACATCAACCACTCCAGGACAGGTCTTATACTCAAGATTAGCTGACATATAATGGAATCCATAGATTTTTCTATGTATGTGTTTTATTTGATTACAGTTTGATATTTTGTTGGTGGTGGTATTGTTTGGTGTATGCATGTACAGATGCATGTGCGTATTTTTTCTTTGTTTTATGGATCTTGTTGTTGTATTGGGTTTCTGTTTGGTTTGGTTTTGTTTTGTTTTTAAAAACTTAGAATCTAAAAGGACATGAGTGAGGAAAAGAATATAATGGAAGTATATTTAAATTTAAAAATATTACGATAGCCACAAACCATATTAAGTATCTTGGCGTGACGCTAACCAAACAAGTGAAAGATCTGTATGACAAGAACTTCAAGTCTCTGAAGAAAGAAATTGAAGAAGACCTCGGAAGATGGAAAAATCTGCCATGCTCATGGATTGGCAGGATTAATATAGTAAAAATGAGCATCTTACCAAAAGTAATACACAGATTCAATGCAATCCCCATCAAAATCCCAACTCAATTCTTCATAGAGTTAGAAAGAGCAATTCAAAAATTCATCTGGAATAACAGAAAACCCAGAATAGCTAAAACTATTCTCAAGAGTAAAAGAACCTCTGGGGGAATCAGTATCCCGGACCTCAAGCTGTACTACAGAGCAATAGTGTTAAAAACTGCATGGTATTGGTACAGTAACAGACATGTAGATCAATGGAACAGAATTGAAGACCCAGAAATGAATCCACACTCCTATGGTCACTTGATCTTTGACAAAGGAGCTAAAACCATCCAGTGGAAAAAAGATAGCCTTTTCAACAAATGGTGCTGGCTCAGCTGGAGGTCAACATGCAGAAGAATGCAAATTGACCCATCCTTATCTCCTTGCACTAAGCTCAATTCTAAGTGGATCAAAGATCTCCACATAAAACCAGACACACTGAAACTAATAGAAGGGAAACTAGGGAAGAACCTTGAACATATGGGCACAGGGGAGAATTTCCTGAACAGAACTCCAATAGCTTATACTCTAAGATCAAGAATAGACAAATGGGACCTCATTAAATTACAAAGTTTTTGCAAGGCAAAAGACACCGTCAAAAAGACAAAGCGGCAACCAACTAACTGGGAAATGATCTTTACCAACCTTACATCCGACAGAGGGCTAATATCCAAGATATACAAAGAACTCAAGAAGTTAAACTCCAGAGAGGCAAGTAACCCTATTAAAAAATGGGGTACAGAGCTAAACAAAGAGTTCTCACCTGAAGAATATCTAATGGCTGAGAAGCACCTAAAGAGATGTTCATCATCCTTAGTCATTAGGGAAATGCAAATCAAAACAACCCTGAGATTCCATCTCACACCAGTCAGGATGGCTAAGATCAAAAACACAGGAGACAGCAGTTGTTGGCGAGGATGTGGAGAAAGAGGAACACTCCTCCACTGCTGGTGGAATTGCAGGCTGGTACAACCACTCTGGAAAGCAGTCTGGCGGCTCCTCAGAAAACTGGGCATGACACTTCCGGAGGATCCGGCTATACCACTCCTGGGCATATACCCAGAGACTTTACCTGCATGCAATAAGGACACATGCTCCACTATATTCATAGCAGCCTTATTTATAATAGCCAGAAGCTGGAAAGAACCCAGATGTCCCTCAACGGAGGAATGGATTCAGAAGATGTGGTATATTTACACAATGGAATACTACTCTGCAATTAAAAACAATGAATTCACGAAATTCCTAGGCAAATGGTCAGAACTTGAAAATATCATCCTTAGTGAGGTAACCCAATCACAAAAGATCACACATGGTATGAAGTCACTGATAAGGGGATATTGACCCAGAATCTCAGAATACCCTAGACACAATCAGCATATCAATAGATTTCTAAAAAGATGGAAGGAGAGACCCCTGGTCCTGGAAAGACTGGATGTAGGGGAACGCCAGGACAGAGTAATGAGAGGGGGTTGAACGGAGAAAAGAGGGAGGGAAGGGGGCTTATGGGACTTTCGGGGAGGGAGGAAACGGGAAAGGGGAAGTGATTTGGAATGTAAATTAAAAAAATAAAATAAAATAAAATTAAAAAAAAAAAAAAAAAAAAAAAAAAAAAAAAAAAAAAAAAATAATTTAAAAGCAATAAGTTTAAATTGACTTCAAATCTTGAACACTTTAATATTCTTTTTATTTAAATAGTGTTTTATTCTTCACTAATAACTAATTTAATGTTTATTAAATGCATCTATCTACCAACCCTCCTTCCAAATTCCCATAGTGCCACTAACCTACCTTCCTTTTAGTATCATGTCTACTTTTTCATGAGTTTATGTCACACCGTCCATATGTGCATGGCTGTGAGGCCAACCACTCGGGTGTGAGAAATCTATGAACAGTCACATGGCCAAAGGAGATGGACTTTCTCCTTGAGCAGCCATCAACTGCCATCAACTTTGCTGGGAGCAGGACCTCACGGACCGTTCTATCCATGGTGGGTTTTTACTGGCTAGATTACATGCAGGTTTTTTGCGGGTAACCCCAGCTGCTGTAGGTTGATAGAGGTGTCAGCCACCCTCTTTCCAGGCAGCATCTTCCAGCTCTCCTTACTTACTATTCTCTGGTTCTTCCATTCTTCCCGCTTCCCCTTCTGCAGCTTCTTGAGCCTTGGATGGTAAGAGTGTCCTACAGATGACCCATCCACAGCCAAACACTCACAACTCTTTATACTCAGTTCTTTGACCAGAAATGAGTCCACATTGATTACTACCCAGTTGAAAAATAAAGCTTGAAAATAGCATATATGAATCATGGTTTGACAGCATGGCCATTTAGTAAAACAATGGGCTTTTGGTCAGGTTTCCAATACCAGGAATGAAACTTCCCCTATAAAGTGGGCCTCATGTCCTACCAGAAAGCACTTGCTTACCCCTGTCATCACCATGCCACTCTTACCACAGTAGAGACATCTTGCCAGTAGGTCAGTATTTTTGCATGCAGGGTCCAGCAGCTGGATAACCACATAGGTCCTCCCTCCCCTTGGCAACCTCCATGGCCTCTTCTGTCCCTAGATGGAAGCAGGGATAGTTTCCAGATCAGGTACAAGCTGCACCTTAGGTGTGGTCTCTTCAGAAATAGAATATTACAATCTAGTGACGGTAGACAACCAAGAGCAATGGCAATAGTGTGTGTTGCTTTTAGGTGCTATGAGGGTCTCCTTTACCAGTAATTTATAGAAGGTGTTCTGTGTGTGGTACTGAGATTTTCATTGCTTGTCTTCTGAGAGCGCCATTGTCTACCCAAGTGGAGCACTTCTGTTCAAACTCTGTACTATAATGGTATGATGTGAGAAAAAATAAGACATAATATATGTCTTCATTAGGGTTTGTATCGTTGCAACAAAAACACCATGACAAAAAAAATCAGCTTGGGTAGGGAAGGGTTAATTCAGCTTACATTTCCACATTATAGCCCATCATCAAAAAAAATCAGAACAGGAAGTCAAACAGGGCAGGAACTTGGAGGCAGTAGATGATGCAGAGGCTGGGGAGGGATGTTGTTGACTGCCTTGCTCCTCATGGCTTGCTCAGGCTGCTCTCTTATAGAACCCAGGACCACCAACCCAAGGATGGTACCACCCACAATAGGTTGGTATCTACCCAATTAATCATTAACTGAGAAAATGTCTGATAGCTGGATCTCATGGAGGCATTTCCACAACTGAGGCTCCTTTCTCTCTTATGACTCTAGCTTGTGTCAAGTTGACACATAAATCCAGCAAATATAATATTAATTAATATATAATGTATGTGTTTTAATTAGATTATAAACAATTGGATTTCTCCATGGCATCTTTATGTATCCTTAGTTTTGGCTGTATACCTTTTCCCTCCCCTCTTCCCAATATCCCACCCCATGTTTCAAACCTTTAACTCCAAGGATTCTCTTTTCTCTTCTTTCTTGTCCCTTGTGTTCTGCTGTTTCCTCTAATTGACTACTTCCTGGCTTTAAAGATCATAAGCTTCCATATAGTTTCTCAAACATCTTCTATTTTGTTAAGCTGTCTGTCAATGCCTCAGTTTCCCTAACCCTCTCCACACTTAACATAATGAATTGCAAGAGAGTGGGCTTCAACTATTGATAGCTCAGGTTAGCACAGATAGGTCCATCCTTGGCAATAGTGTAAATTTGAAGTCTTTTATTTGTCATTTTTTTAGACCCTCTTAAGGCTCTGGTTTTTGTTTTTGGCTTGTATTGCTTCGTTTTGGTTTTTTGTTTTTTGTTTTGTTTTGTTTTTGTTGTTCAGTTATAGCGTGTTTTGTGTGCGAGTGTTAGCTCATGTTGGCCTCAAGTTTGCAGCCCTTGCCTTGGCCTCCCTGATGCTAGATTGCAAGACTGTCCCAACATTCCTAGCTTTTTCTCTCGTGTTTTATAATTTTCTTTCCTTTTCGTCACAATATTTGCCTTTGAAATGTAGATATCATCCCTCTGACCAGAGTCTTCAGCGCCACCCACGAACTGTTCAAGCAGAACTCTGTGAGAATCCGATCTCTGCATGAGAGTCATCAGAAAGCAGAACACGTACTCCATAAAATGGAACACCACCATGCGACACTATCATTAGTTTTCCATCTTTTCAGTGGGGCATTATTAATTGTTTCAGTTATTGTTATTGAAAGAGTCCCAAAAGATTGCAGCGTGATTAGAACAAGAGTACAAACACTTTAGCAAATATATCAGCTGTTATGAAATAAATCGCCGTTCCAGAGCCAACTTCTATTGTAAGCCATGTTATGCAATCAAATAGAAACACCCTTAAGTGGACACAGTCCTTTATTATCTTTTCAGATTAAATTATAGCATTGTTCAAATGATTTTTGGTATGTGTGCTATTTTATCTTCATTGCAAAGAAAACAATTTGGATATGGGCTTTGGAGAAAATGTTGGTCTCATTGGGGCACAAATAAACATGTGTCTCATTAAAACACACTGGTGTGATTCAGATAGCATTTATAGTGGTGCTTGCTTCACGGTTACATCTTATTTCCAGATCATTTCCCTGCACTCTATTTACCCTTATATAAAATTCCATTTCTCTGGTAAATTGTCTGCTTTGATTTTTATCTCAGTACTTTAATACCAAAAGTTAAATTTTCAACTGCTGTCATTTGCAGTTTGACATCTGATCCTGCTCACTCAAGAATCACCAATGGCCTCAATCACACGGTGGCATATAGGATGCATGGATGCTCAAAGAAACAAATATTCTTTGCCTTGGTGAATGTATTATGCGGAACGGTGCTCTCAGCTGACACAAAGAATTAAAGGGAAAAACTGGCTGTGTCGACCTACCCAGGACAACGTTTTGAAAAGCATTTTAACATTTAAAAAAAAACTAGGACAGGCATACTTTAGTTTATTTCATTAACAATAACTGAAACAATTAAAAATGCCCCACTGAAAAGATGGGAAACTCATGATAGCATTGCACAGTGATACTTCATTTTACAGAGTATGTCTGCTTTCTGATGACTCTCGTGCAAAGAGAATTCTCACGGAATTCTTGATTGAACAGTCTGTAGGTGGCACTGAAGGCTCTGGTTGGAGGAATGATATCATACTTTAACTGTACACACAACTTTATTTGATGCATGAATTTTCTTATTTGTCTTAATAGGTTGCACAGATATAAAAACTCTTGACTGGTGAAAAGCTTCAGAACGTGTTGTCCATTTCTAATGACGTCTGATAAGAAATAACAGGCTGACAGATGTTTATTTCACAATTGGATGTATCTGCAGCCAATCAGATATTTTAGTATAGGCTCAATAAGAGATCCTCTTCGATTAACGTAATGTAGGAATAAAGTGCCGCTGCTATCGCAGATGATGATAGTGATGATGGGGATGCTGCTGCTGCTGGTGATAGTGGTGGAGATGCTGATGCTGACTTGTGAGTGGATTGTGAGGATACTATAGGATGTGGTACTGAGGTGCTAGCAGTTTGTTCTGATGGTAGTCTGCTGTGACTGCTGTAGTGTGATTCCAGCACTGATAGCTGAAGGCTGTGCTATCATGATGTGCAATGGCACGGTTACAGGAGCAGGGAGCAAGGCTGTGGAGCATCAGCACTGTGCTGTGGGGTTGGGGTTACGTCATCTTTTCTGGCTGATACAGGTTTTATGTGAGGAATGATTGTAAAAGACCAGAATCTTAAGGACAAGGTTCTTAACCAGCTCTGGGTTTCCCGGTGTGAGCAATTAATGCAATTTCATTTAAAGGTTTTAATGATTAATTTTCCAGCAGTAAAGAGAGACCTGATAGTCCACACTGCAGTGTGGTTAGTAATATGCAAAATGGCTTTGCTGAGGAATTTTTATTAAAGATTTATGGAAGTAAGTTTCTGGGTTATCATATACCCAATGTCTTAGAAAGATCTAATAAACCAACAGAACAATTGGACTTAATTTGTTGTCCTTCAGTGTACAAGAGAAAAGACTTGTTGGGGAAGGTTCATGTCTTCAGATTCCCAGTTTACACTCTTCACAAATGATGGGAAGGCTTTGTGTCTGTCCTGAAACCTTTTGGTGGCATTGATGTCCTTTCTGAAAAGCCAAACCTACAGGTTTGTCCTGTGAGTAACTGACAGCAGAAATTGAATTTTCAGACTTTCAGGATGTCTCCTGTTGGAGTAGTGATGTTGACTGCAAATAAGTTTTACTCTATGAATTGGAATAATAATGTGTGAACAGATTCCTTTAAAGATTGGGGTATAAAACTGTTTCTACACAGTCCTTTACACCAATTCACAATAGTCCTTTGTGAATACCATAGAAGAATTTGACTCTATTTTAACAGAAGGATCTATAATAGCTTCCCCTAAGGCCTTACAAGGTACTCCTGATTTTCCCCAGGACCCACCTCTACCACCCTTCTGAGATTTCAACTACCTCTAAACTATATAAGAGGCATTATTTGTATGACCTATGAGAATTTACATTACACCTAAATCACTGCACAATTTTTTTCTACTTAAGTAAACAAAGATCGAAAAATAATATGTGGTATGCCTCTCAAGGTATAGAATAATGACCAGTCTCCCCTTGGCGACCTCTGCTCCGGGAATCGACTGCACTGAGCATCCAGGTACCCAGGGACTCTCCAATATAACATCGCTTGAGACACAGCCTGTTGGGCTTCCATCTGCGCCCAAGAGCGGGGCAGCTCTGCCATCATCTAGGCGACAGCTCTGCTGTGGGCCATCTGCCCTGCAGAGTGATCTGTGCCGAGAGAGTGCAGAGGGCACACTGCCATTTTGCTCTGGCAACAGGGCAACTGGGACCTCCAGACACAGGGACAATCAAGCATAATATCGCTTGGGTCTCAGCCAGCTTGTGTGCTCCCTGCTCCCAAGAGCTGGGCAGGTCTGCAGTCACCTACACACCTGCTCTGCTGTGGCACATTTGCCCTGCAGAGGCCCCCCGTCCCCCGCACTGGGAGAGAGCACACCCGCATGGGGCAGGAGCATACCAGCCTCCCCTTGGTGACGTCTGCTCCGGGGATGGACTACGCTGAGCCTTTGGGTGTGCAGGGATTCCTCAATATAACATCACTTGAGGCAAGACACATCAGGGCTCCAAAGTCACTCAGGAGCAGGGCAGTCCTGCAGTAATCGGTGCCAGGGGAATCCCAGTAATCTGGGGGGAGGGGAGCAGAAATAGCCTTGCAGGCTCACAGGAGGTCCAACCAACAGCCAGTGACAGCAGGACCAACTAACGTCAGAGGTAACCAGATGACAAAAGGCAAACATAGGAACGTTACTAACAGAAATCAAAGCAATATGGCACTATCCAAACCCAGCTCTCCAACAGCAGCAAGTCCTGGATACCCCATCACACCCAAAAGGCAAGATCTGGATTTAAAATCACTTCTCATGATGCTATTAGAGGATTTCAAGAAGGACACACATCTCATAAAGAAATACAGAACATTAATCAATGGGTAGAAGCCCTTACAAAGGAAACACAAAAATCGCTTAGAGAAATGCAGGAGAATATGGATCAACTGATGGAGGCCGATAAGGAGGCAACACAAAAATCGCTTAAAGAAATGAATCAACGGGTAGATGTCCTTACAAAGGAATCACAAAAATCGCATAAAGAAATGCAGAAGAATATGGGTCAACAGATGGAGGCCCATAGGGAAGCAACACAAAAATCGCTTAAAGAAATTAATCAACAGGTAGATGCCCTTACAAAGGAAACACGAGAATCGCTTAAAGAAATGCAGGAGACTATGGATCAACAGATGGAAGCAGATGAGGAGGAAACACAAAAATCGCTTAGAGAAATACAGGAGAACTTGGGTCAACAGGCAGAAATCCTGAAAGAGGAAATGCAAAAATATCTTAAAGAAATACAGGAAAATACAAACAAACAAGTGAAGGATCTCAGCAAATCCATCCAGGATCTAAAAAAGGAAGTGGAAACAACTAAGAAATCACAAAGGGAGACAACTTTGGAGATAGAAAACCTTGGGAAGAAATCAGGAGTCATAGATGCAAACATCAACAATAGAATACAAGAGATGGAAGAAAGAATCTCAGGTGCTGAAGATAGCATAGAAAGCATCGATTCAACAGTCAAAGAAAATGCAAAATGCAAAAAAAGTGTAACCCAAAACATCCAGGAAATCCAGGACACAATGAGAAGACCAAACCTAAGGATTATAGGTATAGATGAGAGTGAAGATTTGCAACTTAAAGGGCCAGTAAATAAAGTCAACAAAATTATGGAGGAAAACTTCCCTAACCTAAAGAGAGAGATACCGATGAAAGTACAAGAACTCCAAACAGAACTCCAAACAGACTGGACCAGAACAGAAGTACCACCTGTCACATAATAATCAAAACACCAAATGTACTAAACAAAGAAAGAATATTAAAAGCAGTAAGAGAAAAAGGCCAAGTAACATATAAAGGAAGACCTATCCGAATCACATCAGATTTCTCACCAGAGACTATGAAAGCCAGAAGATCCAGGGCAGATCTCATGCAGACTCTAAGAGAACACAAATGCCAGCCCAGACTACTATACCCAGCAAAACTCTCAATCACCATAGATGGAGAGACCAAGATATTCCATGATAAAACCAAATTTACACAATATCTTTCCACAAACCCAGCCCTACAAAGGATAATAGGTGGAAACCACCAAAACAAGGAGAGAAACTACACCCTGAAAAAAACAAGATAGTAACCTTCTTGCATCAAACCCAAAAGTAGATAACTACTTAAACAGAAAGATAGCGTCAAGAATAGCAGGTGGCAATAATCACTATTCCTTAATCTCTCTTAATATCAATGGTCTCAATTCCCCAATAAAAAGACATAGACTAACAGACTGGATACATAAACAGGACCCAGCATTTTGCTGCATGCAGGAAACACACCTCAGTGTCAAAGACAAACACTACCTCAGAGTAAAAGGCTGGAAAGCAATCTTACAAGCAAATGGTCCCAGGAATCGAGCCAGAGTAGCCATCCTAATATCAGATAAAATTGACTTTCAACCTAAAGTCATCAAAAAAGACACAGGACACTACATACTTATCAAAGGAAAAATCCACCAAGAAGAACTCTCAATTCTGAACATCTATGCTAAAAACGCAAGGGCACCCTCATTCGTAAAAGAAACTTTACTAAAGCTCAAAGCACACATCATACCTCACACAATAATAGTGGGTGACTTCAACACCCCGCTCTCTGAAATGGATCATTCAGGAAAGCAGAAACTAAACAGGAACACAGTGAATCTAATTGAAACCTTGGACCAAATGGAACTAACAGATATATATAGAACATTTCATTCTAAAGCAAAAGAATATTCTTCTCAGCACCTCATGGTACCTTCTCCAAAATCGACCATGTAACTGGTGACAAAACAGACCTCAACAGATAAGAAGATCGAACTAATCCCATGCCTCCTATCAGATCGCTATGGAATAAGGGTGGTCTTCAATGGCAACAAAAACAACAGAAAGCCCACATACACATGGAGGCTGAGCAATGCTCTACTCGATGAAAACTTGGTCAAGAGGAAATAAAGAAAGAAATCAAAGACTTTCTAAAATTTAATGAAAATGAAGGCACAACATACCCTAATTTATGGGACACAATGAAAGCAGTGCTAAGAGGAAAATTCATAGCCCTGAGTGCCGCCAAAAAGAAACGGGAGACAGCATACACTAACAGCTTAATGGCACACCTGAAAGCCCTGGAACAAAAAGAAGCAAATACACCCAAGAGGAGTAGAAGGTAGGAAATCATCAAACTCGGGGCTGAAATCAATCAAGTAGAAACAAATAAAACCATACAAAGAATCAACAAAACTAAGGAGTTGGTTCTTTGAGAAAATCAACAAGATAGATAAGCCCTTAGCCAGACTAGCCAGAGGGCACAGAGACAATATCCAAATTAACAAAATCAGAAACAAAAAGGGAGAGATAACAACAGAAACTGAGGAAATTCAAAAAATCATCAGATCCTACTACAAAAGCCTGTATTCAGCACAACTAGAAAATCTGGAGGAAATGGACAATTTCCTAGACATACCAAATACCAAAATTAAATCAGGACCAAATAGACCATCTAAACTGTCCTATAACCCCTGAAGAAATAGAAGGGGTCATTTGAAGTCTTCCAACCAAAAAATCACAGGTCCAGATGGTTTTAGTGCAGAATTCTATCAGACCTTCAAAGAAGACCTAACACCAATACTCTTCAAACTAGTCCACAAAATAGAAACAGAAGGAACACTACCCAACTCATTCTATGAAGCCATAATTACGCTAATACCAAAATCACACAAAGATCTGACAAAGAAAGAGAATCTCAGGCCAATCGCTCTTATGAATGTCGATGTAAAAATACTCAATAAAATTCTTGCCAACCCAATCCAAGAACACATCCAGACGATCATTGATCACGATCAAGTAGGCTTCATCCCAGGGATGCAGGGATGGTTCAATATAAGGAAATCCATCAATGTAATCCACTACATAAACAATCTCAAAGAAAAACACCACATGGTCATTTCATTAGATGCTGAGAAACCATTTGACAAAATTCAGCATCCTTTCATGTTAAAGGTCTTGGAAAGATCAGGAATTCGAGGCCCATATCTAAACATACTAAAAGCAATTCACAGCAAACCGGTAGCCAACATCTAAACTAAATGGAGAGAAACTTGAAGCGATCCCACTAAAATCAGGGACTAGACAAGGCTGCCCTCTCTCTCCATAACTTTTCAATATAGTACTTGAAGTTCTAGCTAGAGCAATTAGACAACAAAAGGAGGTCAAAGGGATACAAATTGGAAAGGAAGAAGTCAAACTATCACTATTTGCAGACGATATGATAGTATACATAAGCGACCCAAAGAACTCCACCAGAGAACTCCTACAGCTGATAAACGACTTCAGCAAAGTGGCCGGATATAAAATCAACTCAAGCAAGTCAGTAGCCTTCCTATACTCAAAGGATAAGCAGGCTGAGAAAGAAGTAAGAGAAATGATACCCTTCACGATAGCCACAAACAATATAAAGTATCTTGGTGTGACTCTAACCAAACAAGTGAAAGATCTGTATGACAAGAACTTCAAGTCTCTGAAGAAAGAAATTGAAGAAGACCTCAGAAGATGGAAAAATCTGCCATGCTTGTGGATTGGCAGGATTAATATAGTAAAAATGACCATCTTGCCAAAAGCAATATACAGATTCAATGCAATCCCCATCAAACTCCCAAGTCAATTCTTCATAGAGTTAGAAAGAGCAATTCAAAAATTCATCTGGAATAACAGAAAACCCAGGATAGCTAAAACTATTCTCAAGAGTAAAATAACTTCTGGGGAAATCAGTATCCCGGACCTCAAGCTGTACTACAAAGCAATAGTGTTAAAAACTGCATGGTATTGGTACAGTGACAGGCATGTAGATCAGTGGAACAGAATTGAAGACCCAGAAATGAATCCACACTCCTATGGTCACTTGATCTTTGACAAAGGAGCCAAAACCATCCAGTGGAAAAAAGGTAGCCTTTTCAACAAATGGTGCTGGTTCAACTGGAGGTCAACATGCAGAAGAATGCAAATTGATCCATTCTTATCTCCTTGCACTAAGCTCAATTCCAAATGGATCAAGGACCTCCACATAAAACCAGACACACTGAAACTTATAGAAAGGAAACTAGGGAAGAACCTTGAACATATGGGCACAGGGGAGAATTTCCTGAACAGAACTCCAATAGCTTATGCTCTAAGGTCAAGAATTGACAAATGGGACCTCATAAAATTACAAAGTTTCTGTAAGGCAAAAGACACTGTCAAAAGGACAAAGTGGTAACCATCTAACTGGGAAATGATCTTTACCAACCCTACATCCGACAGAGGGCTAATATCCAACATATACAAAGAACTCAAGAAGTTAGACTCCCGAGAGCCAAGTAACCCTATTAAAAAATGGGGTACAGAGCTAAACAAAGAGTTCTCACCTGTAGAATATCTAATGGCTGAGAAACACCTAAAGAGATGTTCATCATCCTTAGTCATTAGGGAAATGCAAATCAAAACAACCCTGAAATTCCATCTCACACCAGTCAGAATGGCTAAGATCAAAAACACAGGAGACAGCAGTTGTTTCCGAGGATATGGAGAAAGAAGAACACTCCTCCACCGCTGGTGGGATTGCAAGCTGGTACAACCACTCTGGAAAGCAGTCTGGTGGTTCCTCAAAAAACTGGGCATGACACTCCCGGAGGATCCTGCTATACCACTCCTGGGCATATACCCAGAGTCTTCCCCTGCATGCAATAAGGACACATGCTCCACTATGTTCATAGCAGCCTTATTTATAATAGCCAGAAGCTGGAAAGAACCCAGATGTCCCTCAATGGAGGAATGGATTCAGAAGATGTAGTATATTTACACAATGGAATACTACTCTGCAATTAAAAACAATGAATTCATGAAATTCCTAGGCAAATGGTCAGAACTTGAAAATATCATCCTTAGTGAGGTAACCCAATCACAAAAGAACACACATGGTATGCAGTCAATGATAAGGGGATATTAACCCAGAAGCTCGGAATACCCTAGACACAATCAGCATATCAATAGATTTCCAAGAAGATGGAAGGAGAGACCCCTGGTCCTGGAAAGACTGGATGTAGGGGAATGCCAGGACAGAGAAGTGAGTAGGGGTTTAATGGGGAAAAGAGTGAGGGAAGGGGGCTTATGGGACTTTCGGGGAGGGAGGAAATGGGAAAGAGGAAATCATTTGGAATGTAAATAAAAAATCTTAGAAAATAAGTAAAAATGTATAGAATAATAATAGGAGGGATATAAATAAATCTGAACATCAAATTTACTGACACTATACCACTAAGCACAGGTCTGGTGTAGTTTTAGTGGTTACAAAGGGCTGTAATACCTCATTCAATTGGTATCTCATAACTAACTTGTTTGGTAGACTAGAAGAAAATGTCCAATGCCCTAGAAAACATGTGATATTAGGGTGGGATATTATTAAAACTTGCTTATCCACCATGAAAGAACACACCTTTCACTAATGCAATTTACAGTAAATTTATGAAGACAGTTGGGCATGGTTGTACATGTTTATAATCTAAAAATAGTAGGAGGCAGAGAGATAAGAGGATCATTTTCAGGCTGAGGCCCACCACAAGGTAAACTTCAGGACAATCAAAACTATATGCAAGACCCTGTCCAAAGGGCACACTATGAGCACACCTCCAGAATCCTTAAAGGATTCCATGCTCTCTCTTCTCTATGGACCAGAAGTCATAATAGGATCTACAGCTAGCTAACTGAGATTCCCTCATTCCTCAGGACAATAGCGTCCTGAGATGGTGGCTGCCAAGTGGAGTACTTAAACTGCCACATATAAAGTAGGTATGGCTATTGCAACAGGCAGGTGAATGGATACAGTAATCAGAGTAGTTTCACTGGCAGGCATCTATGCCATATCATTGTGTCTCTAGAGAAAAAAAATAAGTGGGCAGTCTAGTCAACTGTTGCTTGATCTGTATAACCAGGCAAGCTCTAGGTCTAATGAGCAGAAATCTAATCTAGGAAATCATCACCATCCAATAAATTGCCAGGCTTGAACTGATTTAGTTTCAGAACACCTAGAATCAAGATAATGGTCCATTTCATAGAGGAAAGACTGTTAGTTTTGCTCCCTGTCTCTCACATGGAGCCATGGCCATTTATTAAATGCGACTTATGGCATTTACTAGGATGGCTTTGCCTTGGGGAAACTGAGGTAATAAAGCTTTGAGTGGATTATTCATGTTGACTGTGTTTTTATTAATTCCTGAACACCACAAGGATTGCTGCGATCTAGCACTCAGAGTCAGGATGGACTTGAGCAGTTCAGGTGGTAAGGGGAGGTTTAGTTGAGTGTCACTGAACTTATCCTGTGGCTGATTCCCTAATTCCAGAATGCATAAATGGAATGACTGTACTGGGTAAGCAGCAGGGTCTTACACTGTTCTCTTTGAGCTATGGAAATGTCATAGAAAGTGATGGTTAACACTGAGTGTGTGCTTTGACAACCATTTACATGTAGAAAGCTAATGAAAATTAAAAGCAAGGCTGAGTTTCTACAGAGGTTGCAAAACACAGTTTCACCATCAAGAACTTTAATGTCCCAGGAGTCAGGATCCCTACCATATACCCATCTTTCATTCAAGTCACTGATCCAGCTTGTGTCTAGGACATGAGTAACTTGGACAATGGTGGACTGTCAGAACCTTTATCAAGTAACGGCTCTCATTGCAGTTGTTTACCAAATGTGATCTCAGTACTTCAGAGAACTAACACATCATCTTGTACTTTTTACTTGATTTTTGAACTGACAAATACTTTTCTCCAGTACCTATCTTTGTTTTAACCAAGAGCATAAGAGTAGTCTGTTTCCAGCTGGCAAGACTGACTATACTTGCTCACTGATCTACCTCAGATGTCTATCAATTGTCTAGACTTACGTCATCCTCAGTGAGGTTGTTGCTCTTCCCTTCCAATGACTTTCATGCTGTCCCTTATGCTGATGACATTATGTTGAATGGACCTTGTGAGTAAAAGCTAGCAACCCCATGTGTATTAATAAGACATTTGTGACTCAGAGACAGAGAAATAAGTTTGACAAGACAATATAATAATGTTCTTCACCAGTGAAATGTCTAGGAACTCGATGAAATAAGTTGAGATGTGCTTAGTAATTTATGCTATTGACTATGACTCATCCTACAACCAAAAGGAGAGTATGTATGGAATGCTACACTTTAAATGAATGTACTATAAAAGTTGGGTGGTTGACACTGACATCCAAAGGGGAAATCAGGTTCCCACTAATGCAGTAAGGAGCAATACAAATATATGTGTGTGGAAAGCAGGAGATGGCTGGAGTCTCCCAGTCCTACCATGTTCTGAAATTAAAGCCTGTGCCAAACTGTGATACAATTCTAACAAGATGATAGTGGCCCCAATTATTCAAGAATGAATACTAAAGACTCTTTCCTTCAGGTAAAATAAATGAAAGTTTTAAGCAATAAATAAATAAATAAATAAATAAAACTTTGTTGATAGCAAAAAAATAAATATAGGATGGACATTTTATAAATATCAATTATGGTCAAATATCAGTTGCAGAAAGGGGGACTCTAATAGTTATTTATGCCTTCTTCATTTAATTATGAATATTTGTTCATGTGTTAACAAGTATTTTCAATTTCTTCTTTCGCTGTCTTGTCTTCATCTAATACAAGATGTATTAACTTTATAGTACTACATTAAGCTACAGATCAAGGGACACTACCCAAGTACTTCACACTGTCTTCCATTAGCATTTTTGAGACCATAGAGAAGATGGGTAGCTTGTGTTGCATGTGAGTATAATGTGTGCTTTACTGTCATCTTTATGTAGATATTAAGTACATGAGTATGGGTTCAAATGGCATGAACGGAAGTTAACTGGGCAGGAGGCAGCTGTGCTGGGCAATTGGTTTTATGTGTCTATTCAGCTGGGTGTCTTCCTATTCAATCATATGCTAATTTAGGTTTTGAGTTGAAGGCCTTTCTCAGATAAACATAACTCCCAGGATCAGTTAACTCTATGCAGAAAGATAATCAAAAGGCCTTAGATCAGAACTGTGACTTGCTAGAGGAAAAAGAAATTCTACCTTTCAAGAGTAATGTCATGCTAAGAACTCTGTGGATACTTTTCCTGATGGCTGTATTATGGGATTTGGATTTGCCTTGCCAGTCATCAGAAATTCACGAGGTAACTTCCTGCAATAAATATCTTAGTCAATCTTATTGGCTATGTTTCTGATGGATACAACTATATATCAAGGAAACCAATACAAACACAGACCCTTCCTGGGTCCTTCTATTGCCTGCCCATCACCACCTCTGAGTGGCCTATTTGCCTTCTTTCTTCTTCAGAGAGTAAAGTCCTTGGAATCCAGGTCTGACTTTCTTAAGTCTTTAAAACAGTAAATAAAGAGGCCATAGTGTGTGTGAATGATAATCCCTTCTCTGTAATTTGCTTCAATTTCTCAGTCTTGTTAGCATAAACAATCTGATCTTGAGGAAATGTGGCTGTGGAAAACAATTTTGCTTTTCTGACAGATTTAGCTGCTGGCATGCTTGCATTTGTAAGTTATTCTTTAGGGCTGATAATGGGGCCCAGTGGCAGAGCACTTCCTTTGCATGTACAAAACCCTCGGTGTGGTTCCCAGCAGAATATTTAATTAAAATAAAACAATACTACTTGATAGAATGTGGCAGTTGCAGTGGAGCAGTTGGTTAGGGTGAAGTCCTCACACAACACTATAACAGCAAACTGTCTTCTTTTTCTCTCTAGTGTCACAGCTACCCCAAAGGTCACCTTGATGATAGTGTCTACTACACTTAATCTAATTGTACCTGTACATCACACTCTTAATTTATAAGTACAACTCAACCTTTCCTTCACACCTTTCATGACAGCCTCTCAGGTTTCCACTTCCTTGCTTCTAGTGACTTCTTAGAAGTTGAAGTATCTTCTTCAGAAAGCACACCCAGAAAATTCTGTCTTATGCAGCCAATCATTTATTTTTAACTAATTTATTTCTTCATTTACTCATTTTTCTTAGTCATTGTTCTATTGCTGTGAAGAGACGTCATGGCTGTGGTGTCCTGTAGGAAAGCTTTAATTGGGGCTCAATTGCAGGTTCAGAGGTTTGCTCCATAATCAGCATGGTGGAAAACCTGGCAGCATGCAGGCATGAACGGTGCTGGAGAAGGAGCTGAGAGTCCTACATCTGGGTCTGCAGGCAGTAAGAAGGGCCTGGCTTGAGCATGTAAAAGCCCCAAACCCAACTCCAATAACACACTTCCTCCAACAAGGCCACACCTAATTCTGTCAAGCAGCACCACTCCCACATGACCAAGTATTCAAATACATGAGCCTATGTGGCCATTCCTATTCAAATCATCACATCATTTATCTCTCAAATAACCACCAAGTGTCTGCTTTATACAGTATTCCATGCTACCCATCCCAGCATGGTAGAGCCTCTTAATTGCCAAACCAATTATCCTTGTCACAACCAGTCATAAAAGCATAAAAATAGAAGCCTTTCTCCAACATACTAACAATTTTTCTTAGACATTTATTATGACTAAAAGCAAACTTATACACACAGACAGAACACTTTGAAATGCCTAGGTTATCAGAGAGGCCATAGGCAATCAAATATTTGGAAGAAGACCAGCAATGCTGCCTTTTAAGTTTCATCCTTATCACAGTGCTAGAAGAAATGATAGGACGAGTAGTCTTCTGGAGAAATCTGCCCGCCATGTAGTCTGGAGTCCTCCTTCTCCCAGTAGAAAAGACCAGCTCTAGCAAGGCTGTAAGAGGGATGTGAGGTGATGCTGTGTTTGGAGAAACTATTCTAGGTGTTCACAGCAGCTTGAGCTGCATGTATGGTATAAATAACCTAAAAATGCCCCCTGCCTTTGGTGGGATTCTGGGGCTCATTATTACGCATCCAATGCTACAACAGGCTGTCTTGCAGTCACATTCCTGTCTGAGCATGATAACCACCACATGGCAACTGTTTACCGCATCTCTAAATGTCACATCCACATGACCTCACAAGAGGGGAATTTGTTTGTATGACTCCGTCGAGCAGGTCCTTCTCCCTTGGTAGGAGATTGTGAGTTATTAGTCAGTATGGAAGCCATAGGAAAGGATAAAAGAAGTTGAGTTCAAATAAATGAAAGAAGAAAACACAAGAGAAAAGAGGAAGGGAAGGAAGAAGAAATGAAGGAATGAGAGAAGGAAGGAAAGAGAGAAGAAAGAAAGAAAGGAAGGAAGGAAGGAAGGAAGGAAGGAAGAGAGAGGGAAGGAGGGAGGGAGGGAAAACAGAAGGGGAAGAAAGGTGAAAATACAGCAATACTAAAACTAACATCTATCAAATACTTAGTATTATTATTTTCAATTGCAATACTCTAGAAATAATGTGTGCATACTGACTCATGTTGAACAGCAAAGGAGGAGGAACTTGTAAAATCCCCAGTCTTAGTGGCAGAGTTTGATCACAGGAATCCTCACTTCAGTATCTGAACATGTAAAAATAATTTAAAAAAAATAAAATTTAAAAAGATCCCTACATGTTTATGACTCTCTGTAAGAACAGTAACAGCAAGATGTAGCCAAATAAGGTAAAGAAGTAGAATTTGTCAACTAAACATCTCATTCAGTAAATATTTATTGAGCTGTTGAAGATGTATCTTCTGCAGTCAAATCCCTTGCAGGGCCCAGTGGAAATGAGAGAAATACACTGAGGGAGTGTAACAGATACCAAGACTTTGGGAGAACTTCAGGCCACACAGGGCTGAGACAGACACTTGTATGGTCACTGCCTTTCTCTGTGGAGATAGAGATGTTTCAGGAGTTTCTTCAGAAGCCATTCCTTGCCTGCCCCCAGAGAATTGACTCCCTGGGATGAGCCCCTTCATTGGCTGGCCACTACAGAGTAGGCAATCCTGAAACCATATACCCATAAATAGCAAACATGGACTCAGCAGGTTGTGTTTATATATTTGTTGCACACACGCACACACTACTCCCCACACACCCACATACACATATTTTTTTCTTCTTTAACAGCAAGCTATACTTTTGAGAGCTCTCCACTCATGCTCCTGGTTCTGACTATCAACTAATGGTCTAAAACCATAAATGCTGCTCTTTTTATTAAGGGTTTGTATGTGTTCTGTGTGCACTCTATAGCATTTAACATCACCCCTGATATAAAGAAACCGTTGATCCACGTCCCTACCCCTGCTAATCATTTTAATTGATTTCTTGTTTTGTTTAACAATCTATTCTCTTCCTTGTCAGGTTCCTTCTCTATGAATTCTTCACTGATAGTTTCTAGATTCCCTTCTCACATTGTTCCTCTATCTATGAACTATGTATGAATCTATGTACAGTTACAATCCTCTCTTAAAACCTCTGCCACAACTGTCTCAGTGCTTCTTAGTTCTGTGTCTCGACTGTATGGCTCCCAGTCATTTTAACCTAGAGCCTTTGTGGAGATTTCAAATTCATCAAGCAATTATTTATTCTCTTTGTCAGTCTTCCTTTTCCAAGCCCCCCGGCCCCAAGTGTCTCTTTTCCCACAGATTCTGAGTTAATCAGCAGTCTCATTAACTTGCCCATGCCAAAAGTCATTTTTGTCCTTCAAAATATTTTCACTTATTTATCTATTTATCCATGTATTTATGTGTGCAGAGCACAGTGTTGGTGTAATATCAAAAGACATCTTGCAGTGGCCACTTCTTTCCTTCCACCATATGGTTACGGAGATTGATCTCACACCCTCAGGGTTGGCATCACTAGTCAATATCCTGAGTCATATTGTTGGGTCCCAGTGTCCTTTCACAATGGCACTAATCGATAAACAGTGCTGAATTTTTTTTCCAAATTTTATCTTATTTTATGGGTACAAGTGTTTGCCTGCATATATGTATGTACCTATATATGCATGCATGCATGCATGCATGTATGTATGTAAGCATGTATATTTGCTATGTACATGCAATGCCCATGGAGGCCAGGAGAAGGCATAAGATCCGTAGGAACTGGAGTTACAGATGGTTGTGTGGGTGCTGGACTCTGAACCCGTACAGGTACAGGATTGAATATGTGCAACAGCACCTTCTTAATCACCAAGCCATCTTTCTAGTCCCAAGTGCCAAGGTTTTATTATCTGGACATCACCAGCTCACATGCCAGTCTAAAATGCACCTTTACCCTTTACCTCACAGTCCTCGCTTCTCCTTAATCCATTCTCTCCAAGCGAGAGATTAATTCTTCTTCTCCAAGCTGTCTGTAGTTCTTTGTCTAGGTGTGGGACCCCCATGAAATTTTCCCCATTCCACACTAATATGTCCATTGATATTTCCATTGTTCATGTCTTTTGATGCAGCCATTTCTAAGAAAAATTGTTTCATTACAGAAATAATTGTTTCCTGGTATTCAATTATCAAAGAATAAGAAGCTATCAGTTTGAGAGTTGGGGACATGGGAGGGGTTGGAGGGATGGTATTTGGGAGGGGCCGAAGTGAGGAAAGGGACAGTGATGGAATTCTATTTCAACTGAAAACACTTTTAAAAAGAAAAGTAAGATAGCAAGACAAGAAAACATGGAAATCTAGATCAATTTATTGCTGTTTTAACTGACGAGGTAAACTTCAAAGTTAATTTATGAGTTAGGATAAAATGTAAAATTGTGTGTGGGCATGAGCACAGAGTTGATAACATTGATAAACAGTTCAAATGCCCAAGGATGGAGAAAGGCTGATGAATATATAGAAACCCCACCTGAGCCTGGGAAGAGTCCATTTATAGGGGTATAAAATTTCTTTCTGATCCATCCCAAAATTTCCCTCATTGCAGGAAGTTGTAATTAAATGATGGGTTATTAGGTTTTAAGAATTCAGTGACAGAATATCATACATGCTCACACCAAAGGTAAAGAGCTAATGAGCATGTTAATTAGCTTTCCATCAGAGTAACAAGCACTTGAAATGATCAACTCATTCGAGGAAATGTTTATTTTGGCTCCACGGTTTCATAGATTGCTGTCTGTGTTATTTGCCCCCTTTTTTCAAGGCCCAAGGCAAAGTAGAGTATTACCAGTATGGAGAGTGTCTAGTCACATGGCCTCCAGATGAAAAGAGATAGGAAGAGGTGGAGCTTCCTATAGTCCCTTCGAGGCCCAGCCCAATGACCTAACTTCCTCTCAGTAGGCCCAACCTCTTAAAGGTTTCACTTTCCCAATAGAGCTTCACACTGAGTACCAGGTTCTTAGAACACACAGACCTTCAACAGACATTCCAGATCCAAATGATAGCACTGAAAAATTGTGTACGTCTTGATTACCACTATCTATGAAACTGATCTTCTACTGGGTGCTTGCGTAGTGTTCTGTGGAGAGTAACTATCCAGCTAATCCTTGTTTTCCTACCATAAGGTCAGCGTATTTTTTTTTAATTTTATTTTATTTTCTAAGTTTTTTTTTTATTTACATTCAAAATCATTTCCCCTTTCCCGTTTCCTCCCTCCCCGAAAGTCCCATAAGCCCCCTTCCCTCCCTCTTTTCCCCATTCAACCCCCTCTTACTTCTCTGTCCTGGAATTCCCCTACATCCAGTCTTTCCAGGACCAGGGGTCTCTCCTTCCATCTTCTTGGAAATCTATTGATATGCGAATTGTGTCTAGGGTATTCCGAGATTCTGGAATACCCTAGACACAATTCGCTTATCAATAGATTTCCTTATCAGTGACTGCATACTATATGTGTTCTTTTGTGATTGGGTTACCTCACTAAGGATGATATTTTCAAGTTCTGACCATTTGCCTAGGAATTTCATGAATTCATTGTTTTTAATTGCAGAGTAGTATTCCATTGTGTAAATATACCACATCTTCTGGATCCATTCCTCCGTTGAGGGACATCTAGGGACTGAACATTCAAAGTTTTGTGACTCCTGTCTGGAATGTGCTTATGGTCAGATGAGTGACTCAGTTAAGAAAACCACAAAGGCCATTCAATGTCACAGATGTGATGGTAGAAAGATACTCAGGTTGCTGTGGATAATATAGAAAGAAGCCCAACCTAGAAAGTGGGGGGACAGAAAGATACCCAATGAAATTATGGCTGAGGGAAGATCCTGGACAAAGCCCGTAGAAGCACAAGATGAGGCTGAAAAGATAAGCAGAGAATTCAATAATAAACTTTATGAACCACAGGAAGGAATTTGAGCCTCATGTGTGGAGTCTCATTTTAATTTAATTTAATTAATGTATTTATTTGATTGTCTAAAATCATATCACCAAACCATCTGTCCGATCCATCCAGAAAACTGAGAGTAGCCTTCATAGCCCTTGAGATGACATGTGACCATGGAAGATATGACAGTGACAGAAGAATTCAGTAATACTTTCCAAACTAAAAGACAGTTTGAGATACTTCCTAGTTTGATGAGGTACCCTGGAGATATGGCTTGGATATAAGCATATTTAATTTCTAGAACCCGTTGGCATCATCTGGGAGTCATGTGAGATCAGATAAAAATAGTGAAGGTGTTCTATTTTGTTTCTATGGAGTCTTCCTAAGCACGTATAGACTAATGGAGGAATTTAGTGTAGGAGGGAATTAAAAGGGGTCCTTGCCTTCTCTAATTTGTCTTGAGCTTCATATGTTTAAGCCATAATTACACAGCCCCCAGGAATAGGTGTTCAGGAAAAGAGGAGGCAATGATTCTTGTGATGAGAAAACGATGCACCCCAGAGAAAAGGATGAACTGGAGGGGAAAAGGACACAGCGTATGGGACCACCGAGGGTGGTAGAGCAGAGCAATGAATAGATTCGAGATAGTGGGGAAATTAGAACCATAATGGGCACAAGTAATGGAAACTTCTGGAATCTTTTTCTTTATAAAGGACATATGGTTCTTCTTTTAGGACCTTTTCATTTCAAAAACTGTCACTATTTAAGGATGCAAGCTACAGAAACTTTTATACAAAATGCAGGAGTTTGTGGAGCTTTGAGACTGTGGGGTGGGGGGGTGGAATGTAGGTTGTGGTTCCCATAGCTTTAATTTTAACTATTTTCATTCCACTAACTTCATTAACTTCAGCTCCTTTTCAGTGATGGAAATTTTAGAGATAAGCTTTTTAAATTATTAAATTAAAAATGAAATGAGATTGTTTAAATATAGGTAATAAAAATATTTTGCCTAATTATACTTTTTCTTGGGCTAGCTTTAGTCCCCTAAATAGCGATTTCGAGCCCACCTCTGTATCAGACCTAACAAAGACAGACCTATTGGAATGCATTAACACAGTAGGCCATTAGCTCCCCCAACCACAAAGCTAAGAACATCATCAAATAGTATCTGAAACTTGTAGCAGAGGTTCCCCATCTTGCTGTAACTGCTTCTCTGATGTTTCCATCAATGTATTTTTTTAAACACCTTGATTAATAAGTCTTTGTTTTGTTACTAAAGCTGCCTCCACATTGGGCATTATAACATTATTTTTTGAAGGCCTAAATGTGTTCTATGGCCCTGACCATTCATATTTGCGCCACAATAAACCATGTCTTTTAAATGTGTGTGTATGTATGTATGTATGTATATATATATATATATATATATATATATATACACATACATACATACATACATATATACACACATATATATGTATATATAATAAATGTATATATAATGTATATATAATTTAATATATGTATATTAACTGTGTGTGTATATATATAGTAGCTGCATCTTGCCTCCTAACATTGAAAAAATAAATCTTTACCTAGAGTATTCTCAGTTTTCTGTCAGTCTAAGAAAATACCAAACATGCTTGTCATACAGAAGAAAGGAAGTTTTGTTGGTTGATGTGCTAGAGATTTCAGCATAAGACCGCTTGGCTCCACTCTTAGGGCTTCTGCTAAAGGCAGCATGTTATGGTAGGAGTTCATGTTAGGATTAACCAGTTATCTCACCAGCTAGGGATACAAAGAGAAGTCTTCATGGATACAGTTCCCAAATCCTATTTAGAGTTACATCTTCAATGACATGACATGTAAATCATGCCACCCTGGGGCCAACTCTTTAGCATGGCCTTTGGAATGACACTCCCATAAACCACAGCACAGAGTCTTCATTTTACATTTCAGAAAGAGCAAATTATGAACTCTCTACGCTTGCAAAGATTTAAATGAGAAATTTCCTGTAGGCTCCCAAATTTGAACAGAGACCCCTGTTGGTGGAGCTGTTTGAGAGTTGTGGAAGGTTTCTGAGGGGCAGTTTTACTTAAGGAAGTGCGTCACTGGGGTTAGGCTTCAAGTTGGTACAGTAACAGACATGTAGATCAATGGAACAGAATTGAAGACCCAGAAATGAATCCACACTCCTATAGTCACTTGATCTTTGACAAAGGAGCTAAAACCATCCAGTGGAAAAAAGATAGCCTTTTCAACAAATGGTGCTGGCTCAGCTGGAGGTCAACATGCAGAAGAATGCAAATTGACCCATCCTTATCTCCTTGCACTAAGCTCAATTCTAAGTGGATCAAAGATCTCCACATAAAACCAGACACACTGAAACTAATAGAAGGGAAACTAGGGAAGAACCTTGAACATATGGGCACAGGGGAGAATTTCCTGAACAGAACTCCAATAGCTTATACTCTAAGATCAAGAATAGACAAATGGGACCTCATTAAATTACAAAGTTTTTGCAAGGCAAAAGACACCGTCAAAAAGACAAAGCGGCAACCAACTAACTGGGAAATGATCTTTACCAACCTTACATCCGACAGAGGGCTAATATCCAAGATATACAAAGAACTCAAGAAGTTAAACTCCAGAGAGGCAAGTAACCCTATTAAAAAATGGGGTACAGAGCTACACAAAGAGTTCTCACCTGAAGAATATCTAATGGCTGAGAAGCACCTAAAGAGATGTTCATCATCCTTAGTCATTAGGGAAATGCAAATCAAAACAACCCTGAGATTCCATCTCACACCAGTCAGGATGTCTAAGATCAAAAACACAGGAGACAGCAATTGTTGGCGAGGATGTGGAGAAAGAGGAACACTCCTCCACTGCTGGTGGGATTGCAGGCTGGTACAACCACTCTGGAAAGCAGTCTGGCGGCTCCTCAGAAAACTGGGCATGACACTTCTGGAGGATCCGGCTATACCACTCCTGGGCATATACCCAGAGACTTTACCTGCATGCAATAAGGACACATGCTCCACTATATTCATAGCAGCCTTATTTATAATAGCCAGAAGCTGGAAAGAACCCAGATGTCCCTCAACGGAGGAATGGATTCAGAAGATGTGGTATATTTACACAATGGAATACTACTCTGCAATTAAAAACAATGAATTCACGAAATTCCTAGGCAAATGGTCAGAACTTGAAAATATCATCCTTAGTGAGGTAACCCAATCACAAAAGATCACACATGGTATGCAGTCACTGATAAGGGGATATTGACCCAGAATCTCAGAATACCCTAGACACAATCAGCATATCAATAGATTTCTAAAAAGATGGAAGGAGAGACCCCTGGTCCTGGAAAGACTGGATGTAGGGGAACGCCAGGACAGAGTAATGAGAGGGGGTTGAACGGAGAAAAGAGGGAGGGAAGGGGGCTTATGGGACTTTCGGGGAGGGAGGAAACGGGAAAGGGGAAGTGATTTGGAATGTAAATTAAAAAAATAAAATAAAATAAAAAAAAAGAAGAAGCAGACATTCTGCAGCATAATAAAGAAAATACGTACATTAATAAGATGGAGATTTGTTAAAAAAAAAAAAGAATTTACAGCCTCACCTTGTTTCCAGTTGACTCCGGTGCTTCCTGTGTACAGCTTATCCTCCTGTCCCTGTCATGGTACCCACCCAACCATCAAGAACTTCGAGTCCTCTGGAAAAGCCAAAATAGACTCTTCCTCCAACTGCTTTTAGTGAGAGCATTTTATCATAGCGATAGAAAGTAGCTAATACAACATCAAAGATGCCTTTATTTTGTGATTAAAAAGAAGTAAGAGGAGCTAGCTATTTCAGAGGGGGGGGAGGGAAAGGGAAAGGGGGAGGGGGAGGGAGAGGGAGAGGGAGGGAGAGAGAGAGAGAGAGAGAGAGAGAGAGAGAGAATGACTTTTTTTAACCAAGCTACCTTCTCAATACTTTATTTCTAAATCTAGATTCTCTAAACTCATGAGAGCCAGGCTCAGATGGTCTTAGTGTCAGGGCTCTGGAGTGTCCCACGTTGGATTTGCTTTATACGGATCACCTGTGAGCTCTCTGGGACTCTAGTTTCCAAAGAATTTTAATCTTGGAACTTCTAAAGGGCCAAGATTTATGTGGCCATAAGTGAAACAGTTCTGGAATGAATAAGATGTAAAAGTTTAGAAATCCTCAGGCTATTCTCTAAACAAAGATGTGGGAAACTATTAATGTTTATATTGAAGATTCCCCTTGTGTTGGGAGTCTTTCCTTCTCTTCTCTTTTTTTTTTCTTTTCTTTTTTTTTCTTTTCACCATTCATTGTAGGATATGAATGATTATGTCCTCTGACATCTCTCTGCTGTTGCCCCTTGGAAAAACAACCTGAGACTGTGGGAGGTAGATGACAGGCTGCAGAGGAAGTTCACCTACTTTATTCATAAAGGACTGGACGTTTCACACACACACACACACACGCACACGCACACGCACATGCACATGCACACATAAGTGTGGCTATGAACTGACAATGCTAAAGGTCTGTAAGGAAGACAAGAAAGGAAAATTAAGGAAGAAGGAAATAGCTTCACTTTTTTGAGACAGAATTTCTTCATGCAGCTCTGGCTGTCCTGAAACTCACTGTGTGTGTATCTGTGTTTAATTACTTTATCAAACCATTTGCTATCTTAACAAGATACCAGGAGTGTGGTCAGGAATTTAGCCCTTGGCCATGCATTTGGCTGCTCTCACCAATGGTGTCTGTGTTGAACTTGGTGCCTCAGCTAAGTGGGGCAGGCTATCTCATTCTCTCTCTCATTTGCAGGCAGTGAGAGGACTTCACGTCATGGCCCCAGAATCCTCCTCTCCTGCAGGCTAGCCTAGGCTTCCTCCAGCTGTGTAGAAATCTCTCCAGCAACTGCCAGGCCTAGCTGGGATGTGTCACATTTACCATGTCCATTGGTTAAGCCAGTCATGGGGTTGAGATCATTTCAAGGATGGGGAAATGCTCACCTCTGGTTGGGAGTAACTGTAAAGTTGTTTTAGAGTGTCGAATACCTTGTAAAGTTGTTTTAGAGTGGGGAATAAAGAAATCTGTGGCCATTTTTGCACAATCTACCACACCCTTTCTTCAAAAACTGTTCATATTGACATCTCTGTGATGTAACCTCCATTATGGGGTTTCGTGTTCAATTAGAATATTTCTTAGTTTTTAAACTAAAGCTAGGTTTGTTTCCGGAGGTGTAAAAACTGCGGTTATATTATTAAAATCGATAATTTATTGTTCAAATCTGAAGTTCTATCTCCTTAAACATGTCATTTTGTAAAAATACTCAAAAAAGAAAAAAAAACCATCTTCTAATTCTTTTGAAAGGTCTAATACATCATTAGTGTGTCTGTGGTCAACCCACCATGTAACAGCACAGCAGAAAGTCAGGCAGTACAGGACCACCAGAGGAAGCAGAGACACACATTTTAAAGCCCAACAGATTTTTTTAAGGCTGTGTTTCATCAGGGTGAACTTACTACACACAGAGTCTTTCGAGTGTTGATATTGTCGGTTTTTCATGGGCTGTGAATCTCATGGTATTAATGGCTGTATGTCCTGGTGCATACGCACCCAATGAAAGTGGGTGTTTTAAGTAAAATCTTCACACTGTGGGGTTATATTTGGACTATTAGAAGTTACATTTTAGTTTTTCTTGTTCGTAGCTCTGCTCTCTGGCTATTTGGTTTGTCTCTCTTGGTTTTAGATTAATGATGAGGGTACAATGCTCCCTTTTGAGGTGAATGTAAGCACGTTCTTTTTTTTTTCCAGTAAAATGCCTCACTTTGGGTTTATTCCTTTTGACTTTCATAATATTAGTGATGTGTTAACTGAAGCAGTTCTCTTTAAATTTTCAGCCGTGCCTAAGTAAAGGCTTTTTATTTTCCAGACCCTTCAAGGGCAGTCTCACTCGCTTACTGCCCTCTTGGCCGTACCTATCCACATCCATTAGCTTACTTTATGTTAAACAATGATTATCCCTGGGACACCACCGACCTCTCAACATACCACAGAAGGGCTTTGTTATCCAGGAAGATGAACTTACGCATAATAAAGTTAAATAAAAATTACACATTAACTTTGGAAACATTGTCAAAATACGGCTGACCTTTGTTCCTCTATCAGGGGAACAAAGCAGCTTTTCACTTATATTTACATTTTAATGAAATAATGAGTAATTCTATGACTTGTAGTTTGGACAGGATAGATGACTATAGACTTGTGATACAGATCAGACAGCAACATTTATGTGCATTTCAGGATCTCCCCTGGGCTTATTTTACAAGATGGTCAAGGATGGAAAGGAAGGCAATTTCCTAGTAGGTTCATTTATTCAGTCATATCAAAAATGAGAAACCTCATATTTTAATTAAAACTTGGGGAATTGATGACACATAGGAATTAATTGGGCTGAGGATGAAATTTTATTCCCTCCTCCTTTTATCAACAGATATGCCAAATAGTAAAAGCATAAGACAATCTGCATTTGTATAGACTGCATATGTGTTGTATTTAACAAAATACAAACATATTAAAATCATATTTGTACTCACATTTGTGCAGACATATTTTTGAATGTGGCCATGTGTTTTTATATAAAACTTACAAAGATTTCTAGAGGAATTTTTCATCTCCTATTAAAGGTAAAGACACCACTGTCTTTAACACATCATTTTACAGGACATAGTCAACAGATATCTGCTGAATGATTGATATATTCATAATGAAGAGCATAAGCATTTTCTACTTATTCTGCTTTAAAAATGATTCATTCTTTCTACATGGATCTTTGACTGGATTTTTAAAAAATGATTTATGGTCCTGGGATTAATTCTAGAAAAGGTTTCATCAGGCTCTGTCTTTAGCACTCCACTCTAGATCTAATATAAGATATAGATAGATAGATAGATAGATAGATAGATAGATAGATAGATAGATAGATAGATAGATAGATAGATAATCTATATCTATTATATATCTTATATCTAGATATAATATAAGAACTCAAGGAAAGGAGATGCTTAGACAAAGTAAATGTCCTAGAAATGCTCACTGTGCACACAAGCTTCCCCTGAAAGTATATCAATGGAATTAACTCACACTTCACCAGGCCACCTAGGTTCCCAAGGTATAAGCAGTTGTAAGCATACATGGCTAGTTAACTGAGGTTAGGCCACAATGAGAAAACGATTTCTCTTAGCAAACTGCACAGTGGAAAATAAAGCACAATTTTATGGTCTATATTTTCCTCATACTCATTAAAATATCGATACAGTTAGGCGATCCATACATTGACAATGTCACATAAATTTACAATGTTCACATTGGATTCTTCTTCACCCAAAAACTGAGTCAAGGTGGTAATTTCCTCAGTCCAGTTATATGTACCTAACAGTCTACATGTGAATAGGACTGAGGGTCAGCAGAAAAAAATTGAAATTGAGCTTATACAAATTAATAAAAGCCATATAATATCAAAGTGGTCCAGTGAGCACATTGTGTATGTAATGAATACTATAGCATAGACCAGGTGAGCAGGCAGATGTGGTATTTTGTCTTAGTAAAATGTTAATAGGTTTCAATGTGCCATTTCAGGAGCCGACTGCTAGGGTTGAAATAGTAAGTAGTTCACCTAGGATCATTATTTTCCCAAGATTTTAGGAAATTAATTGCATCTGGCACGATGTCTTTGTCTTGCCCTAGAAATGAACTTAACTGAAATTATCTTTTTATGTAAAAATGTGTTAATTCCTGGTCCTCCTCCTTTTTACCACGTTTATAAAATATGTAATCCCCTGAGAGGGAACTTAGATGACTATGATATATTCTTGTGAAAAGTAGAACAGTTTTTTTTATTTTTGACCAATGGGACCTTATGGGAAGACAATTATTTGGAATTAAAACTTACACAAAGAATAATATATACAGTAGAAAACTAAAGAAAATAAAAACTTGTTACATAATTTCTAGGTAATAGTTTGGGTCTTAATTCTTATATCAACCGAGTGGTTATATTTCTTTTAACATCAAAATGTTGCTTCGAGTAAACATACCTAATTGAATGTTTATGCATTCATTTTACAATTAATCCTCACATTGAATATTTTAAATGTGGACATGTTAAAAGATACTGTCTAATGAAAAAGAATAAGATAAAATTTTGTTTTACTGGACAAATTTCAGCATGATAGAATTTTTTTTCCCATATGAACGAATGATTGGAGCTTCCCAAAACATAGATGCTCAACTTGGAAAAATAATTAAATCATTTTCAGCTGTAATTTAGTAATTGTAATTTTGGAAAGCTATTTTGTGTTTAATTTAATATATAACTTCTAAAATGTGATCATGGTAACAGTGATCATTGTTGTCACCATTTGGCTATTTCCTGGCTATGTAGGGTGCACTGTGAATACAACTTTACTACACACAAGGAAGATGGCAGTCTGTAAGACTTTGTACCAGATCACTTGGTTTTGAAGATATCCATGGAAAGAACCACTGGAGGCATTGCTCTCCTGGATCTGCATGCTTGTCTTCTCAAAGCCATCAGTTACACCTGCAGCAATTTTTTTCCTCTGCAGCCAAAGTATATGTACTGTGGAAGGAGAAGAGAACACTGGGAAGCATGAGTTCTAGATCCAAGCAGGCACTTGTTACCTATGTGAACTTGAACACTCAACTTCTTCAGTCTTTGCTTGTAAAACCATGAGTTGGACGGTCTGCTGAACATCTGTTACAATTCTCTTTCCTCTACTCTTACAGTCAGATCAGAGGAGCTTTTACTGGACAAAAGTCCTCAGTATGAGAACAACTGTGCTTTGACTCCTGGCAGGGAAGAATTCAAATCGACTGAGTTAAGGCCTTCACTACCTTTCTCCTTAAACATTGAATTCATTGTATAACAGTGTCAGAGCAACAACTTCCCAGTTGATCTTTAAAAAATCAGGTGCCCTAAGTTACCATGATTTGGAAGGTTATGTACTTGCAATGGATTTCCTTTTTTTTAAAAAAATGTATTTTAATTGACTACAATGATGTATGACTCTATATCAGTGATTCTCACCCTTCCTAATGCTGTGACCATTTAGTATGTTTCTTCATGTCATGGTGACCCCAATCATAGAATTCTTTTTGTTGTTACTCCATAACTTTAGTATTGATACTGCTATGAACTTTAATGTAGATATCTAATATGCAGGATGGTCCTAGGACACTCTTGTTGGAAGGGTTTTCAACTCCCATGTATTGTTCTGTTGAGAATCACTACTCTAAATCCTAGCATTTTAGAAGTAGAGGCAGGAGGATCAGAGTTCAAGGTCATCCTTGGGTACAAAGCAAGTTTGAGCTCAACCTTGACTTTTTGAAATGCTGTCCCCATACCAATAAATAAATAAATAAGCCAATGTAGACGATTTTTTTCATTAACTATTTAACTATTTTCTCTCTTATGCTTTCTACTACTAGGGGAACGTTAAAAGCAATTTATTGTTCTATTTTTCACTCCAGCTCTTCTTTATTCACTAGTCTGTATTTCTTCCCATGTGATTGTATCATTTTTCCCACAGTCCAATTGATAAAGCCAGAGAGGAGTTTGCAACCATTCTTCCTGTGTTGGATGTGGCAGCCTCAAGGTCTCATTTGCATGCTTATTTTTTTAAACAAATGCATGATGGGAAAGGGTTCAGTTATCCTCCAACGTGAAATTCTTCTACTTTTGGCCCCAAGTCTGAACCTTTATCCTAGCTGGGCCTTTTGTCTGGTCAGGAGGGGCTATTTATTAGGAGCCACACAAAATAAACATGAAACGTTTGCCATAAAATATGACAACCACTTTAAATAATGTTGACTTAATTAAACTTTAAACTTTATTTATAAATTTTATGGCTTCAGTGTGAGCGCTTCTCGGATGTTTACTTCAGTGGAAAATCCATCATGTGAGGGCCTTAAGAGAATTAATCCCCTCACCCCTGGCACAGAGCTCAGCTCCAACAATCCTGATCTAAATATTTAGTGATGGATGATACATGTTTATGAACGGAGGGCAGAATGACACAGCGATGTGAAGCGTACTCTCCATCTTGAGCATACGCTTGGAAAGACACTGCAAACGGAAGTCATGCCAACCAGCGGAAGTCGAGGTTTTTTGGGTTTTTGTTTTCTTTAGTTTTTTTTTTCTCCTCGTCTCTTTTCAGTCTCCTTTTGCCCCTTCCATCTGTTCCTGGAGTCTTTATTTTAAAAAGGAAAGTCTTATAATCAACTTTCCAGAAAAGATGGTCTGCTGACTCTTGTGGGTTTAGTAGCGCATCCGTGAGTAAACTAATAGCTGTGCTGGGTGTCAGCCAAAGGTTACGGGCCTCTCCAAATATTTCTAGAAAAAAAAAGTTTATCACTAAACTGAAATTTCTCATTAGTAACCCTGTGGTGTCTAATCTGCAAAATTACGTGATTAACTCCTTTGCAGGGTAGGCTCTGGTTAGAGCTTGCAATCCCAGGGGAAGTTATTAAAAATACCGCCGAGATAATGCTTTAGCTTTGTAGTTGGCCTCTGGGGTAAAGGAAATAGATCATTAGATGAACACTTTATAATCAAGCCATAGATCACTCACAATTATTAAATGGCTGTCAAGGAACTTATTATTTTAAAAGTTGAGGACAGTGTGAGTTACAAAACAAATAAAAGTGACGAAAAAACTTCTTATTTCCTTTGTTCGGGAAATGGAAGGAAAAAGTAACACCCACCACCCAAGTGTTATTAAGGAGTCGATATTTGAATGTCTCTTTCAAACACAGATTGCTTACTTTTGTTTTGTTTTTTCCTGAAGTTACTTAGCTGTCCCTTAAACAAACAAATGGTTCTTGTAGTAAGAAAATAAATGGGACAAAACAAATACTAAAGAGCTTGGGTTGGAGGTACCATGGATATGTGCAAACCATGTGAGAAGCATTTTCCTGAAGACAACTGGCCATTTGTATGCTTAGACTTGCTAGAGAGTCTAGGAGACACTCCAATCTTCACTCAACTCATAAAACTGTCTAATAGTCAAGACATGTTGCCCGTAATGAAGGCTGAATACAAAAGTAACAGTGTTCAAGCAATACAGTATAGTCTCAGGACTTAGGGCCAGAAGCCAGGACACAGTGAAGCTGCCTTTGTAGGTAACTTCACTATAATGGGTTCTGACTTTTATCTACTTACTTTGATCCAGGTAAAGATGTTTCAGATACTAATCCCTCACTTTGCTGTACCTATTGTAACTTTCTCCCTACAAAACAAAAATTCTAATCAAGCAGATATATAGGGTTCTCTCTCATCAATCCCTGACCAGGCTAAGGGTCTAAAATAAAAGAATGTCCTCATTGTACATAACTTGGGAATGAAGAGGGAAAGTGATGCAGAAAAAGAGGAAGGACTGAGGAATAACACTAAAGATGCTTGGGAAATCCATAAGAAAACCTATTATTTTGTAAGCTTACTTTACAATGTATATATGCATGTATAGGTTAATGGAATTACCTCACGCAGCAAGATAATAATCCTAGAATTCATAGGCTCACAAAAACCTCCAGTACCAAGAAAAGGAATGCCTTCCTATGAGTTGTTGGTCAAGGAATCCAAGAGACCCCCAAAGCAATATAGACTATCACTGTTGCCATTGCTCTTGGTTGCCTACAAGAACATCTTTATGATGCAATAGGTATGACCCTATAGCCAAAAACACCACACACTTCAGTCCCAGAAATTCAAGAAATGAAGCTCTGTTGAGAAATCCAGGTGCTTGAGCTGGAATTCTCCTCCCAGAGGACTAGCTCTCACAGTACACAAAGGCAAAGTGCAACTTGCCATGGGACAAAAAAGACATCAACAGTTCTACCCAGATGTGAACCCTGTGAAGCACAGCAATGGTCAGACCAGCAAGACATCCTCAGTGGTGCAGTAGTGGCTCTTATGTCTTGGGGATAACCAATAGAACTGTCTAATGGGCTGAAGGCTTGTTCTACAGAAGGGAACTCATGCCCGGCTCTGTAAACCTAACCAAGAACCTTATCTGGCAAGGTCATACACACTAAAGGAGAAATTGCCATTTCTGTGTCCCTAACTTAAAAGTTTTCAACTGCTTTCTAAATACTTGTCCTTATATACATAGATAAGAGTAGCTCTCATTCCTCATCAAAGAAACTGCCTTTTACAGAAGACAGAATCTGTTACAGAAATCCACAACTAGTCAAAAGGCAGAGAGTAAGTGACTGGGTGGTGCCCAGCCCCAGATGGAAGATCTATTAACACAACCCCTGCACCCAAGTCTCAGGAAACATCATGGAAGAGCCGGGTGGGTAGAAAGATTGGAAGGGCGTAAGTACTGACACACAGCTATTCTTGAGTCTGCTCTGGGGATGATAGAGATGCTGTTTTCATGAACTCTCAACAAGGTGGCTACCCACATAAGACCTGCAAAGAACACGACAGCCAACTTACAACATAGATGGGAAATTTCGTAAGGCCCCATCCCCTATATGAAGAGCTACAGGCAGTCAATAGCTGCCTGTTAGTGAGGAAGAACCAATTTTCTTTAGGAGAAATTTCCTAAGTCCTAAAGTCATCCCTAAAATCATGTATATACGTGGAAATATTATCTGGACTCAATATTATGTGTGTGTGTGTGTGTGTATACAAAGCAATAACAATTATAAACAAATACACCATGAATTCAAGAGGAGGCAGATATTGGGGAAGCTAGAGAGGCAGAAGAAAGGGGAAAATGGCACAATAAAATATTCTTAAGTAAATATATATGTATGTATATATTTATGTATATGTGTATATATGCTTATATTAATATGTATATACATACATATTTATATTAAAGCTCTGTTGGTTATTCAATCAAGCATTCAGATGTCTGAGTCAGATAAATCACACTGACACTTGGCAACCACAAGATATCAAAAACTAAAGCTTCTAGATGGACTCCATACGTGATGCCTATGTGATAGGAAACCTCTTACCCACAATGGCAAGCCTTTCAGGAATTTCCAACAGTCATATTCAATAAAGGAAGCAAAGCAGGACATCATCAAAAGATTTATTATGTTCAGTTTACATTTTCAATTCTCTAATTCAATCCAGAAAAAAAGGACATTACGCTAAAATGTCATTAACGAGGAAATGCATGATAGTTGTAAAAAGAAATAGAGTTTTTCCACTCAGAACTGGACAGCAGTTCCACCGAGTAGTTTATAGTAAGCTTATGGTTTGTCAACCATTATTACACAAAGAAAATGTCCACTGATCCTATCTTCATTTTATCTTCCATTTCAAGTCAGTACAAGCATAAAGTACAGAGTAGACTCTAACAGGAAAACTCTGAAGATAGTTGCAGAAAATCAGTTTGTGTTATAAGTGACCTACTATGCTGCCCTAGCTCGTTGACACAGAGGCCAGTAAGGACCCTGGCACTGTGTCTGTCAAGTGTTCCCTCTAAGGTTACTTAAGTGTCATGACAAGGCATCCTCTGTGATTGCTCTTGTAGTCGCTTTTTGGGACTCATCAGAAGAATTAACCTCCATCTAGTTTTGCCCATTTGACTCTTAGAGAGTCAGTGGGTGATTCAGATGTTATTTCTAATGTGTAACTGGAAGGCTATGGGGGAAAATGCTCACCCAAAGATTCTTCTTAAGCAGTAAACCATAGTGTTGGGAAACCTCATAAAATTAATTTCATAAAAATACAAAGAAAAGTACATAGGTGCTCAGGGGTAGGAAAATATAACATCTCTCTCTCTTTCTCTCTCTCTCTCTCTCTCTCTCTCTCTCTCTCTCTCTCTCTCTCTCACACACACACACACACACACACACACACACACACACACACACACACAAGTAAACAATGCCTTAAACACTCTGCCTTTAGTAACTAAGGTCTTGGAAGCTACCTACCATGAAGTCTTCTGCTTCTTTTACCCGTTTTTCAAACATTTATTTTCTGATGGATGCTCTGTACCAGAGTGGCAGTCTAAGGGTAACTCATTGAAAAGTTGGTTCTCACCTTCTACCACATGGGTCCTGAAAATAGAACTCAGATATCAGGCTTGGAGACAAGAGCCTTTACCCACTGAACTACTTTATCAGAATCCTCCTTGTAGGACGAATGAATCAGCATACCCTGACTGGTGACCCATAAAGGCCCATGCATGGGTAACAGCTGCATCTGCCTTTTACAACCTTAAGATCTGCCTGGCACGTGGAGACAAATGACGACAGAGTGCATGACCTGGCCAACCAATAAGACGGTACCAGCAACAAGGGGCGGAGACATCATGGACCAATGGGGTATGGGTAGAGGGTATAAAGGTATTCCCCAGTTCTGCAATAAACGAGTCTGCTTCTCTTCTCACCCGACTCGAGAGGTCTGTGTCATTTGTTGATTCCATACCTTCTTACCGCCTACCCCTAAGGACCATCCTGAGGAGCTAATGGCAAGGGCAACACCTCTTTTCATTCATATTGCCTCTTCCGTCTCTGCTCTGTAGACACTTCCTGACTACTCTCACTCTTTCCCTATTCTAATTTACTAGCTACCTGATCATTATCAGTCTTATCACATTGGATTCTAGTTCTAATCCCACACTGTCTCCAGATCCCTTCCTCCCAGCTGCCCTTGATATGGTGAAGGCTTGTCACCTGGAGTACACACCCAACCTCTTGGCTCTCATCACCATCTTCAGATCTCAGCTTTCTCAGACTTGTGGACCCTCATTCAGATCTGTTCTTTTTGAAATTTTTACCAATGGTTTATATTAATCTCTATGATAATGTCACTTCAATAAAAATCTTGCTTTAATTCCACTCTCACACTCCCAAATCACTGTATTCAATTTGGCCATATCTGCTACTTGAACTCATTATCACTAAACCAACAGGTTTTTGGTCTCTCCCTCCCAGCTTTCCCAAGTCCTAGTCCAGATCACTGCTCTAAAATATACAACCACCTGACACAACTCTTGTCTTGTCAATCCTGTAGCTCTTGTGATGGTTAGGGATGTTTTTTAACTGTGAACTTGACACAAACTAGTATTATCTGTACAAAGGGAATGAGAATTGAAGAATTGCCTTTAGTAGAATGGACTGTGTGTGCACATAGGTGGTAATGACTTGACTGGTTTATTTATAATACACAACAAGCCTGTTACCATTGATAGGTGAATAGACTTGAGCTCTATGTTAGAAAGGTAACTGAAGATGAATCAAATCAGTAGCAGTGTGCATCCGTGGTTTCTGCTTCAAGTTCCTGCCTTGAGACCAGTCTTAGAGTGCCCTGATGATGAACTCTAACCTGTAAGATAAATCAACCCTTTCCTCCCCACGTTGTTTTTAGTCGTAGTATTTATCATAGCTACAGGATAAATCCCACCCGTAAGAGGAGCTGGTGGCTACTGTTTTCTCTTTGATGTTCACAGCCGCCCTTTGCAGGAGGAGATGGAGCATCTTCTCTGGAGATGCCTGTAGTTGACATTGGGTAGAGGCATCCTGATCCTGGACTAAGGATTGAGAC
This sequence comes from Tokudaia tokunoshimensis, assembly GCA_036184795.1. Taxonomy (NCBI): domain Eukaryota; kingdom Metazoa; phylum Chordata; class Mammalia; order Rodentia; family Muridae; genus Tokudaia; species Tokudaia tokunoshimensis. The sequence continues at coordinate 57,557,517 of BTHU01000006.1, forward strand.
TCAGAGTCAGAATTCTTGCCTAAGATCAAGGTATGTTGTAGGGATTAGGGGTGTGGTGAGGGGGCTGCTTTCACTCATGTTCTTACCTCTGGTGTCGCCCTGACCTTCAGCGTGGGGTGATGGTAACCTTTTAAAGGAGTCTCAGCTCAATGATGCTTGCCCTGACAATCGGACACCCATCTTGGATAAGATTACTTAGGTGAGAGGAGCTATGGTGAATGTTAGCAGTGAGTATTGATCTCTACCCAGTGGATAAAGACAAATCAAAACCACAGTGATTTCACTAAACACTGGGCATCATGAACAGTGAATGACATGGATAGCCCAAGGTTTGCTGGTACTCACTAGAACGTGCTCTTCTTGCTATGTTTATTTAGAAGTAAGACATATCTTGACAGTTCTTCATGTATTGCTTTATCTTACTTTAAGTTTTATATCTTCTTATTTAATGTTGTCTTTGGTATTTTTAAATTTAGGTTACCATCATCAATTGGTATTTGAGTTTTTAATTGAGGAATTGGTTGCCAAAATACAGAAACTCTGTTGTTTTTTTTTTCTTTTATCTGGATACTTGGTTAATATTTTAGGCACACTCCTAAGTATTTATTTTAATCATGGAATAACTAAATCTTCTCTGCTTTAATAGCTATATATATTACTTAAATTTTTTTCCTCACTGAATTTTTCAGAGATTTCTGATGATGTTTTATTACAGCGACACTAATTAGCCTTCTGGTAATGGTGAATTATAGATCATCGAGTGGTGTCGTCATTTATTTGGTTTTGTTCTTTCACGGACACTACCCCATTATTTAACTATTTAATATGTTAGAATTTTTTTAACCATCTTTTAATTAATGTTCTCCCATTTCTATTCCATATGGAGTTAGAAAAATGTCAGGGACTGATGGGGTGAGTGGAGAGGAGCCCTGAGTTTACAGCATAGGCAGAAGAAGCAGTAAAATGGAAGAACTTGATGACCAGGAAAAGGGGAAATTATAGTAGGTTGAAGATGGAGCCTTTCATGTTACGTGCTCGGGCAGAGAGGCCAGCATGAGGGAGAAGTAGAATCCTTTGGCAAAGCAGAAAGCAGGAAAGGATAAGTCCTGACTTGAAGAAGATGCTTTCTTCCTCTGGATATCACCTCTTGCTTGCCTTTGAAAAACCCGTTTATACCACAGGAGCAGATAAAGCAACTTTCCTTCATAAGATAGTCACAGGCAAGAGCGGCAGGCACGATAGAGAGCTGCGGAAAAACTTTCCTCCAATTGGCATCTCAAGTTGTCTTATCCTATTTATTTTCCTCGACTAAAATAATAAAATGTAACACAAAAGCACTTATAAGACTGTAAGAAGGAATACAAATGTTGATTTCATTTTTTGTAATAGCATGCAGAATCAATTAAAACATTTCAGCATTTTAGATTTCTCTATGTGTGCCTGTATCTGTGTGTTGATGTATGTGTGTATGTATGCATGTGTTTGAACATGTGTATAGATGCCAGAGATTGATGTTGCCTGCCTTCCTCGATACTTCTTCCCCTTATAGATTGAAGCAAGGTCTCTCTCATTTGAATCTAGAGCTTGAGAATGTGGGCACCCTCGCAAGCTAGCTGTCTTGTCCCAAGGATGTGCTATCTCAATCTCCCAAGTGCTGGGATTACAGGTAGGTTTCCATGGCAACCCAGCAGTAACAGGATGCTGGAAATGTGAGCTCAGTCCACACACCTGCACAAAGGGATGGATACAGAAGATGTGGTATATTTACACAATGGAATACTACTCTGCAGTTAAAAACAATGAATTCACAAAATTCTTAGGCAAATGGTCAGAACTGGAAAATATCATCCTTAGTGAGGTAACCCAATCACAAAAGAACACACATGGTATGCAGTCACTGATAAGGGAATATTAACCCAGAATCTCAGAATACCCTAGACACAATTCATGTATCAATAGATTTCCAAGAAGATGGAAGGAGAGACCCCTGGTCCTGGAAAGACTGGATGTAGGGGAATACCAGGACAGAGAAGGGAGAGGGGGTTGAATGGGGAAAAGAGGGAGGGAAGGGGGCTTATGGGACTTTTGGAGAGGGGGAAACTGGGAAAGGGGAAATGATTTGGAATGTAAATAAAAAATATAGAAAATTTAAAAAAAGAATGTTTTATCTATTGAGCCACCTTACCAGCTGCTGTTCTACTTTATTTTTTATTACATGTATTTACTTATTTTGTGTTTATGTATTATGTGAGTATGTGTGTAGGTGCGCATGTGAGAACATTCCTGCCACAGTGTGTGTGCAGTCCAGAGGGCAATTTATGGGAGTTTATTTTTACCTTCCCCCATATGGATCCCCAAGATTAAACTCACGTTGATAGTCTTGGTAGCAAGTGCTTTTACCTGCTGAGCCGTCTTCCTGGCCTTTCATCTTATTTTGTGAGACAAGGTCTCACACTGAGCCTAGAGCTCACCAATTTCACTGGACTGGACGGCCAGTGATCTCCAAGGATCATCTAGCTCTGGGTTTCCAGTGCGGGGATTACAATACCATGCCATTGAAGCCGTCTTTTTATGTATGTCCTGGGGATCTGAACTCAGGTCCTCAAGCACCATCTCTCTATCCCCATTTTAGAATAGTTTTCGCTTGTTTCCAAAGTGCTGGGATGGATTTCTCTCCCATGCCTTGTCCTATCACTATTTCATGCAACACTAGGGCCCGTGGTTAGAGCCACACTTTCTGGCCTTCTGTCCTATTAGCTAGAACACAACTCACGGGTGATTGGTAATCATTTGTGAGCTAAAATTTCTTAGAAGCGTGGGGGGTCTGGGCTTACATTATGCAAAGCTGGATTGCTGTCACCAGAGTCTTTGGTGTTCTCTTAGTGAAAAAAACGTGGTTACAATTGCTCTCTCATACAAAAATGGAGAAAGTGGCCAAAAGCAACATTAGAGAATTCATATTTCACATGGACCACTACTGATTTCATAATATAAACGAATCTTGCCAGGGCATTTTTGTAAGATTACGGCAATATTGTCAAACAAGAAAACTTTTTCAAATACATAGACTTAAATCATTTGTTTTAATCATTAATATTTTTATTAGGCAACATATTGAGCAAAAATCTTAAGGAGAAAAATGCCAAATATTCACACATACTCAAGTCTTTTGTAATGCACTTCCTGACATCACTTATTAATTGGTCTATGAGCTACAAGAATTCACTAAATTAGGGATTAGAGAGATGACTCAAGTCATTAAAATGCTGGCTGTACAACCCTGAAAACCCAGATTCAATCCCCAGCATACGTGTGTGTGTGCGCACACACACACACACACACACACACACACACACACACACACACTAAACCACTTATGGGGGTCATGAGCTGGAGAGTCCAGTGCTAGGGAGACAGAAACAGGAGGCTTCCTAGAGTTCACTGACCAGCCAGTCTGTTGAGCTCCATGTGCCAGGGCAAGGGGAAGGAGATCCTGTCTCCAGAGAAAACGAGTGGAATGCTCCTGAGTGTTACACTGGAGGGTGCCTTCTGGACTCTACACTTTACACACTTATGAACATGCACATACACACACACACACACACACACACACACACACATTTTAAAACTTCAGTTCCTTAAACTGTTTGCTACTTATGCCAGCTGTAATGAGTAGACAGAGACAAGAGTGCCATTTGCTTCATAAAAAGCAATTCAAGGACTGTACATATAAAAAGCACAAAGCGACTAGATTTTCTTTTATTATAATCAGTGTGTCTTAGAGAGGAATAAAAATACACTGCTCGTGTGCTTTAAAAAAGTAATTCAAACATTCCATTTAAAAAAATAAAATAGCCAAAGCAGGTTTTAATGGTGTATATAGCTAACAAAGTCAATGAAGAGGGAGAGGAAACAGACGTGAAGAAGCAAGGTGAACTCACATGGTCACAGAGAAATAATGATGGTCCTACTTAGAAAGAGACACAGCCGTTAATATCATGCAGGAACTGTGAATGGTGGCCTTGTTTCACTGTATTCTGTCAACTTTGGTCTCTTGAAGTCATAAAATTTGTACCTGTTTTTTCCACAGAAATGCAAATATCCCAGTCCCTTTGTGCACACAATACCATGGTTAAAATTAAGGCAAGAATCAGATACTCCCCAGGCAGCCTTCCAAGTCCTGCCTGTCTGGATTAATAGTCTACTATTTGCACTAATTTGTCTTAGAAAGACATTTGTTCAATCTCTTACCTCTAAATTATACAATGGAAAATAAGTCGGATTAAAACAACAAAAACACCAAATAACATTATTGTGTTTACTTTCTGTTACTGTAACAAAACACCATGATCAAAGGGAACTTAAGGAAGGCACCGTTTACTTTGGCTTATGATACCTGAGGGATAGAGTTCACCACAGTTCAGTGGGTGCATGCCATAAAGCTGAGAGATCATATCCTTAACTTCGAGAAGGGAACAGAGATAGCAAACAGGAAATAGACTCTCATAGACCAACCTCAGTGACACACTTCCTCCAACAAGGCTGCCTCACCTCCCTAAACAGAGCATCCAACTGGAAACCAAGTGTTCAAATGCCTGAGTCTGTGGAGGACAGTGTTATTTAAACCAACATAGTTATATATATAGTCTAAGAACTGTTGGGCTTCTAAAAAAGGAAATGGAGAAAGAAGATTATTTAACAGCTTTATCCATCTTTTCTTAAAGAAGTTAATCTAGAATGTAAGCCCAGAGAACAAAGATACTAGCAATAAACAATAATAATGATAATATCAATAAAACAACATATAAAAACAACAAAACAAACAAAAACAATAAAAACAACAGCAGCAATAATAATAATAACAATAATAACAACAACAACAGCAGCATCCGTGCTATACAACCACAAACTTGGAAACAGAGTAAAGAAAGCAGTTTCTTGAGGGAGGATCTAGAATAGGGCGTTGGAGGTGAGTGGTCACTATTTCTTATACTGAGCTCAACTCAGTGCTGGACCTCGTACTGTGAAGTCACACTGCAAAGATGAATTTAGGGCTAGAGAGATGGTAAGATAGCTCTTCTTGGTTGTCAACTTGGCTACCTCCAGAACCAATGAAAACCCAAGCTGGTGCACCTGTGAGGGAATTTCCTTAATTAAACTTTATGAAGTGGGCAGACGCAGCTTTAATCTGGGCCACACCTTCGGGTGGCAGCCTATATAACAATGGACATGGAAGAACGAAACTTGCTCTTTGCTTGTTCTTCCTCTTGCTGGCAAGTCCATTCCACCTCTGGCATTACTTCTACTTCTTTGGCATTTGGGGATATACTGAGAAGTAGCCAAGGCATTCAGCCTACAACTACTAGATTCTTGGACTTCCACTGGTAGACAGCCATTGTTGGACTCGCTGGACCACAGCCTGTGAGCCACTGTGATCATTTCATCCTATCAGTTCTGTTCTGATAAAAAACCCTGACGAATACAAATAGATCCAGGTATAAGAGCATTTGGCATGCAAACTTGAGGACCTGAGTTCAAATCACCAGCACACATGTGAGCATAGGCATGGATGTGTCTTCCTGTGACACTAGCTATTCAGATCACAGACATAGAGAAGATCCTGGGAGTGAGTGGCCAGGCAGCCTTGTCAAATTGTCAGACTTCTGTTTCAGCAAGAGACTGCTTTTCAAGGTATAGACTGACAGAGGGATGTGGCGGTAATCCTGCATTTGTCTCCTAATGCACGTGCAGAGGCATGTGCGCCGTCACATGGACTCACACATGCACAAAAAGAAAGCAAGCAAGCAAGCAAGAAAGAAAGAAAGTCTCATTTAAAAACAAATGTGTAATAAGCATAAATCATTCAGAGTTTCAAAATTAAAACAGAGGGTTTATTTGAATGAAAATACCAAGGTTACCTTAGATTTTTACCTGAATAAATAAATCACTGTTATAATCCAGTCAGCATGCAAGGTTTTTTTTTGTTTTTGTTTTGCTTTTGTTTTTGTTTTTTTAACAGCTTTACTGGGCGATAGTCAAGAGGGGGGGAAACACATACATAAAGTGTAACATTTGAATTTTCCTTTCAATATTATTTGACATGCTCATTTCCCTCAGAAACGGCCATACTTTACAGATCTAATCCATCCTCATGCTCAAAGCCTTGCATCTCCACCTCCGTGCCATCCTTCTCCAGGTCTACCTGGGTGTGCATGGCCTAGAAAGCTATAGAGTTATACATTCTCAGTAGTGTTCTTAAAGACCAATTGTTTTCAATTTTATGATAGTCAAGTTGCTAACTGGTTCAAACCTGCACTGAGATTTTGTCATGTAAGAAATAGTTGCCCAACCTAAGATCACAAAGGTCCCCATGTTTTCTTCTAGATGTTAACAGTTTTAGTGTTTCACTTGGCTTCATGATCAAGGCCAATTGTGGTGGGTTGGTCCAATGCTGCTTGTATTCTAAGGCTAAATAATGGTTCCTCAGGATGTGGTTGCCCCTGACAAGCAGATCCTCACGTACTCACGTGATGCCATGTGAACCTTCTCCCCAATTTAACTGGTAAATAAAAAGCTAGAGCCTGTGATTGGGCAGTGGAGGGAGAAAGGTGGGACTAGAGGTTCGAGAGGAGGTTGCAGGTGGGAGAGAGAGAGGAAGAGGAGGGAGATGGAGTAGGAGGAAGCAGCCATAGACCAGAACCATGTAGCCAAGACAAACAGCAAGTAACCAGGGGCATTATAGCTGGGGAATAGATTAGTCTAGGCCTAGATCTGCCCAATCTAGGCATATGGCTTATAACTAAAATACCTGGATTGTGCATCTTTTATACAGGCTTATTAGGATTGAAAATTCATACTACAGCCAATGGAGTTGAGTGAGTATGGACTAACACCATAAGCCAGAATAAATCATTCTCCCTTGTAAAACTTGTTTCAGGTTTGTGTTACAGCATCGAAAGTCAAACAAAGTAGTAGAAAAAATATGAAAATTTTTAATATCTGGTAAATTTAAAACATGAGGTTGGTACACCTGCATGTTTGTTTAAGAAGGATTTCAAGGGCTGGGGAAGACAGCTCGGTGGTTAAAGTGCTTGCCCTGCAAGTGTGGGGGACTGAGTTCAGATCCCAAGAACCCACAAAAGAATACTGGGTGATCATGGAGACCAGCCTGAAATTCCAGCCTTGGAAAGAGTAACTCGAGATCCCAGAGAAAACCGGCCAGTGAGACAGGCATATCAGTGAGATGTGGATCTCACTGAGGGACCATACATCAATGAATATGAAGAAAGACATTGTAGGATGATCCCAGTTATCAACCTCAGGGCCATGAGTGCATGCAATACACACATATGTACACATGTGCCCCTGTACCCATCCACATGCATGTGGCTGTACACATGGGAGCATAGACACCCACAAATAACACACACACACACACACACACGTAATTGTGCATTAATAATTCTTCTTTGGCACAGAGGAAAATTCCAAGAGCAGCAATGGAAAGCTTCCACGGGGAGTCAGCTGTTCTTGGATGACCATTTTCTTTTAAGTGACATATTTACATAAATCAAGCATGACGGGGGTTAGGAACCGTCCTGTTGAGAATTTCTTCCAGACAAATGAAGCTGGCATACATTTCTTAACACCAAGAGGAAGAAAATTGGTTAGTGACCATTTTCTGAGTGTGGAGGAAGGAATTTCCACACTGAGTGAGAAGCATGGTTGCTGACTTTGAAAGCATAGTACAACTCTGACCATTGATAGGTTTTAGCCTGCTGTCTACCTTGCAACAGCAGGTAAGCTGTTTTCAAGCTATGTTCAATGGGGTTCCTACTTCCCTGTGCACACAAAGTAATAGCATTTTTTTAATCTGCCTCCCTCCATTTTTAAATTTTTCTCTCATACAATACATCCCCACTGAAGCCTCTCCTCCCTCCTCTCCTTGTAGTTTCCCTCCCACCTTCCCTCTCCCCCAGATCCACTCCTCCTCTGTTTCCCCTATGAAAGGAGCAGGCCTCCCAGGGATATCCACCAAACATGGCATAACAAGATGCCGTAAGACTAGGCACAACTCCTCATATCCTGGTGGCATTAAGGCCAACCCAGGAGGAGGAAAAGAGTTCCAAGAGCAGGCAAAAGAGTCAGAGATACTCCCACAAACACCCCAAGCTAAGCCATCACAGCAGGTATGCAGAGGACTTCGCACAGACTTCCACAGGCTCCCCGACTGACTCTTCAGTCTCTGTTTTCTTGATTTAGTGGGCCATGTTCTCCTAGTGTCCGCAACCCCTCTGGCTCCTACAATCCTTCCTCCCTTCTTCTGCAGGGTTCCCCAAGTTCTGCCTAATATTTGTGTGTCACTGCACCTGCTCCCATAAGCTGCAGGAGAGAGCCTCTCTAACGATGATTGGGTACCGCTTCTGTTCTTACATTAACTGTGTATCATCTGGTAATGTATGAGCAACACTCATTAGGAGGTGCTACTAATTTAGAAAGTCAGGATTACTATACATTCCTTTACCCATATGTGCACACATATATACAGTGGTCTAGAACGGGTCGAGCAGCATTTTACACTTGATCAGCCTTCTCTCTGTTGGATTTTTTTTCCCTCTGCTGGGATAGGGATTACATGAATGGTTGATGAATTCAGCAAGATACAATAAAAATGATTTTGACCTCAAACGGCGCTGTCTGTGGAGCTGCTATCTAACCCAAATCGACTCTATAAATAAAGGATCTATCTGACCAGTTCAGGCCAGCCAGCTTGTCTAAACAGAGCTCGGCTGAGAAGTGAGCCAGGTTTCAAGTGTCAGGGATTTACATGTACGGCACACCCACACGTTCACACGCATGAATGACACGTACACATGTTCGCACTCATGTATGAAACATGCACAGGACTGCACACATATGCCAGTTCAGTGACAGATGTTCACGCAGAGTCTGAGCACACTCTGACATCCTTCCCTCACTTGCAAGTTTCAGGGTATCTGCCCTACGTTTACTCAGAAATCAAATAATACAGGGAGAAAGGACAATCCTAAGACTTTTCCCAGAGGAGGACTGACTCAGTAGGTACTAGACTAAAATGTAGGGTAATTATCAATCTTAATAGGCACTGACTATTTTGTTTTGAGGAGAACTAAGTAGCTGGGACCAGGGAGACCCTTGGAGTAGACATCGGTGATTGCAGGGTTAAGTAACTGGGACCAGGGAGACCCTTGGAGTAGACATCGGTGATTGCAGGGTGGTGGGTCTCCAGTGACATCAAACCTTGACTTTGGTTTTACCAGGGAGAGTTCCTAAGTTTCTTTTAAGAAGAATTTTCAACAACCTCATTTTTATTAGCCGTCTGTGCCCATTATAGTTTTCTAGTTGCTAGTTTGTTATGCCTTTAACATAAATAAAGTTCTAAAAGTGTCTCATGTGAGGATTTGCAGGGCCAGGCATGCCATTTAGACCATATAAAAAGCCATGCAAAGGACTTCCCCATGTAATGGGACGCTTTTATATTTAATAGAGCTATCATATAAACATATACTAGCATTTAAAATGCAGTTTCTGGACTATAAAATAAACACCATTTCTATTATTGCTGTTGGCTTTCACATGCACGGAGCTTAGCTCATTAATGAATCTTTAAGTAATTTATGTGAGACACATTTTAGCCATCAGAGAGCCACATAGAGAACATTACGCTTTGAGGGCACAGTCATTATCAAGGGAAGAATGGTGTCAATCCAATATGCCAAAGGTTTTATGTAGACCTGAACAAATTATAGCTAACTTCAGGACCCAGACGATGCTACACAACCAGTCAGTTAAGTTGTTGTTGGTGATTACAATAGTCATCTATTATATGAATATACTGGGGCTGGAGAGATGGCTCAGTGGGTAAGAGCACTGACTGCTCTTCCAAAGGTCATGAGTTCAAATCCCAGCACCCACATGGTGGCTCACAGCCATCCATAAAGAGATCTGATGCCCCCTTCTGGTATTTGAAGACAGCTACAGCATACTTACATATAATAAATAAAAAAATCTTTTAAAAAAATATGAATATACTGATTACAGAACACATTATCAGTGTAGGCTTTGAGGTAAGTAAAAAGAGTTATGCTGCTTGTAAATACATAGTACTTTTGATTTCAACAGATTCATTAACAAGTATTTTCTTGCTTTTAATTTTTGTGATGCATGCATGTTTTTTCGAGATCTAAAAATTCCGTCGAATTTGTGATATCACTCTGTTTAACAAGTTTGTGTGAGTATAGAAATGATACTGATAACATTTTAAGTGATAAATTATGTTTAAAAGAAAACACGCTGTCATTGCCAAGTATTTGGGGAGTACTTGATATGTTTATGTGTGGTGCTAGAACAGGTGGCTGTCCCTCGGTAATAAAGTATGGAGGGGCAAAGACCTGAGAAACCTGAAACTGAAGTAACTTTGAGATGAAAACCTAGAAAGTTATTTATAACATTAGGATGCAGAGACTCTCTCAAATTGGTCATTAATCCCACAGACAATATAAGAAAAGATGTTTGGCATTTTATCTATTGATATTTAAATTTTCTGTGTCCAGTAACAAAATAAAAACTTTAAATGAAAACAAATCATAGACCAGGCAATTATTTTCAGATATGTTAAAGCCCCCATTCCTGGGGTGTTCAGTCTATTACAAAGCAAAGGGCAGCCCCATAAGGTGTGGACAAAGGAGCTTCTAGAGAAAAAAAGAACACACTGGCTTTGAAATCTGTAACATCCCCAACCTCTGCAGGATGACAAGGCACTAAGCCAGTAGGTTCCACTTCTAGATGCAGCATGGCAGCCTTTCACGAGATTTAGTCTATTAATGTAAAAAAGAAAAGCTCTGGAAGGTTTTCTAGTCTGTTTTAAAACAAGAAACCAGAATAGGACTTTGGGAGCCAAGATTCCAAAAGAAAAGAAGAACAGAGAGAGAGCATTGCAAAGTTCACTGCTGCCTGGATCACTCGCGGGAATAGTTGCCAATCCGTAACTAAGAGTCATGAGTGCGAAGCCAGGCTCCCTAAGAAAACTGTGGCCAATGGTCTCAAAGGCAGGGAGAGGAAAGGACAAACAAAGCTGGAACTCAGTCCCCGTCACAGAAGAAAATCTCAAAGCGCCTCAAGTACTCAATGGGAAGCTGGACAAGTCACTCTGGGCTTAAGGAAAGGGAGACAAGAACAGATCTCACCATCACTGAAAAACACTGGGGTGAGCTCAGTGGCAGGAAAGCGAAGGCTTTGATTTTTTTTTTTTCTGATTGCTCAAAGCTAAAGTGTGTCAGAATGCTAAAATTATCTTTAAACCGTTCCATCTTTACAATGCCACACTGAAAACAACAAAAAAGAAAGAAAGAGAGAAAGAGAGAGAGAAAGAAAGAAAGAAAGAGAAAAAAGAGAAAAAACATAAAGCATGAAAAAGAAAACAGAGAAGAAACTGGAGAAAACAAAAATAGTTCCACAGCAAACTCAAAGAGAGTTCAAAGTAATTACAGTTAATAGGTTTACAAGATAAAGACGTTTTGACAACGCCTTGAGTTACACACAAAGTCTCATCCATATTAGGCAAGTACCTGATCACTGACCTTCATCCCCAGAAAGATACAGACTTTCATCTGAAAATAAGAATCTAGGGGGAAAAAAATCAGATAAAAGTTCCATTTTGGAAAACTAGAATGAAATAAAACAGTTACCCAATATGTTGGTTTGATCGAGTAGTAAATATTGATAAAAAGAGAATCAATGGATTAGCAGATCAAGAAGTAAGAAGTAGATTGAATGAAGCACACTGCAGGGCTAACGAACAGAATGGGTTCCAGGAAGCAGAAAGGATGAGATTCCGATCACTAGTGTGATGTCTGTATCCCTTTCCGAGCTGATAGAGTCCAGTCAGTCTGCAGGAACACCTTAAAACGCAAGATATTGTAAAGTGAGACTCATCGAGGCTCTGGAAGTAAATAACTCCAAAGCTGTAAGAAGTCCCTGAAACCGGCCAGAAGCATTAGACATCTGCCCCCACGAAGCTTAAGCAAACTGTGGGATTGCTGAGACTCTCAGACAAGCCAGAAGAGGCATGAATCAGCCACGCTGTCTACTAGACGCTGAAACCAACTCGGCTGCATGGAAGAAACACTGACCTGACAGGCTGCATGTACTTTGGGCATCCTTGAGTCAGCACCTCTGAGGGTGTCGCTTTGTGATGAGGCAGTGCCTTTGAGTCCTTCCCACTTCAGCAAAATAACCCTTCGCCCACAATCCCGTAAACAACTCCGATAAAACACATCATCAGTTCACCAAGTGGGACGTTTTGGTGGTGTTTGGTTCTCTCTCTGGGGTAAACAGGCAAGTTTGCGTCTCGCCAGAAGTAGCATGCATACAACGTGCATCTGAAGAATACTGTGTAGACTAGGAAAGACCGATAAAGTAGAATACAAACAATATTTGAGGAAAATGTGAGGAATTTTCATCGGTTCCTAGAGAATACTAAGAACATAGTTTCCTAAAGTTTTAAAGACCACAAGATAAAAAGTACAATGCTTACATAGATATGCAAAAAGCAAAACTACCCACCACCAGAGATTCTGGGGTGTAGAGAAAATATTGAATGTATCCTGAGAAAAAACAACTTTTGCTCAACTGAAAAAAAAAAAAAAACTGAGTTGAGCATCTCGGGAAAAACACACAGTGGGACAAACAAGTCTAATCAAGTCTTGTCCAGCCTGCTCTGATGGTCAGACTGACCAGCTTCAATCCAACCGACCCACCATAGTACAAACAGGATGGGATCCTGAGAATGGAAACAAAGAGATGATAGTTTTCCCTGGGGGGAGGGGGGGAAAGACTGATGACTGACTACTTGATGCAAATAGTAGAAACTGAAGAAAGTAACATGACTTTTATAAAAAAAAAATAAAATAAAATCGGTGAGAGAAAAAGGTGCCAAAATAGAATTCTACTAACTTCACATTTTAAAGCAAAATAAACACTATCAGGTGTATAAAAACTGAGCTGATCACCTGTGAACTTTAAAAATAGAAGTGTTTTTGGTTTTATTTCTTTTCTTTTGTATTGTTTTGAGACAGTCTTTCTACATAGCCCTGGCTGTCCTGGAATTCAGTATATAGACCAGGCTGGTCTTGAACTCACAGAGATCTGCCTGCTTCCACCTTCAAAGTGCTGAGATTAAAAGCATGTACCACCAAACCCAGTCAAAAAAATTTTTTTTGAATACTAAAAAAAAAAAAAACGTAATATGTGTGCATGGATGCTAATTATATTGTCTGACACACTGTGTGGTCTCAAAAATGCCAAGAAGTAAAATACACGACAACTGATAGATCAAAAGATGGGAAAAGAGCCTATGCGTTGTTGGAAAGTGCAGAAGCAACTTTGAGTTTAAAAGCAATAAATCACAGACTCATGCTTTAATCTCTATTTAAGCAGTGAAAAAGAACAGTAATAAACTATCAAGCCATAGAACGTAAATAGGAAACTATAAAAATGCTCGATTAATACCAAAGAAGATAAGAAACAAAAATAACAATTATAATTAAAATATATCTCGGAAGATGATGAATTTGAGTTTAAGTAAGGGCACTGTTAAATTAAATGTAAGCAGTGTGGAGTCTGTGATTAAGACAAAGTTTGCTGAGCTGGACTTCTTAAAGCCACCATTGACAATGGTCAGGCTTTGTCTTAAACACACAGCCGATGGGACTGCTCACCAAGGTTTTGCCTCCAAGCCTGATTACATGAGTTGGATCCCTGGAGCCCATGTGTCAGAGAGAATAGACTCCCAAAAGTCTGCCTGTACCCTCATACCTCAGCATACATACACATGCATACTCACAAAATAAATAAATGCAATTTTTATAAAAGAAACAATTTTAAAATGAAAAACTACAAGGAGATGGTAACCACAGGGGGAAAAAACACTGATTTGGTTAAACTAACGAGACAAAGTTGGCTTCAATGAAGAGACACTGAAAGGAAAAAATAACATTCAAAAATGAGAGCAGTCCCAGTCCGTTGGGGCATATACAGCAAATCACTAAGTCTTAAAAATATATAAATCAATAACTGGCATATCTTTAAGATGGAACCAATAAATTAATAATAATCAAACATTTTATTACAAAAACTAAGAGTGTGGAAGGGATAGGAAAATGGAAGATTCAGAAACCACAAGTCTTATAGAACTGGGAAAGCATAGGGCAGCACACCAGCATTATAAAAGGTGCATCTTTTTAAAACACTTGGAGCCTTATCAAAACTACGCACCTGCTAGCCCACAGATGAGCATTCAGTCTCATAGAAACAAAAATCACAGTGAAGAATGATCATGACATACCGGATTAGCCAAAATGAGAAATAGAGAAAATGCCTAATACTGAAAAGATTGTGGACCAATATTGCAATTCACATTGAGGCAGTGAGAGGCCAGTGATTGGAGGGGAGAGAGGAGGAGGAGCTAAGAGAGGTCAGGGGCGGAGAGAGAGAGAGGGAAAGGGCTCGGTGGACTAGACAAATGGAGCAGAGAGGGAGACACAGATATCCAAATGGCTTCAGACATATTTCTGGTGTTTTGGAGAGGTTAGAAATATTGGGGTAAGATCTTATCATTGTAAACTGGCATTATGTAATTGGGAGTTTCTTACACATAAATATATTTGGTTAACTATTCAAGTTTAAGAGTCATGCTTTACCGGAGAGTCATGCTTTACCGGATACTTGGAAGAAGTGGTGCAGAGGCCAGGCGGGGCTGTACTCTTTTTAATTATTCAACACTACAGACCAACTGGAGTATACAGCTCTTGGAGGGTATATATTATCATCTCAGTAAAGTTTTAGCAAAATCTATAAAAATTCATCTATATACATACATTAGGGCTCATTCATCCATCTATGAATCAGATTGTATGCAAAATGTCTTCATTCCATATAAAAACTGAAAGTCACTTATCTATATTAAAAGGATAACTAAGTTATCACGGATTCCACAATATCATAGAGCATTGTAAATGAGCAAGCTGTGCCCACTGGATGACACGTGCTGTGAAGCACAGTGGGGTGAAAAGAGTCTCCCCCTAAAAATCCCAGTCTGAGCTCACTCTGACTCCAGCCCTATGGCTTGGGGTGAAACAGATCTGCTATGCTAGCTGCCTCCAGCTGCCATAGAACCAATCTACAGATATGGTTTACACCAGATACTCATTTTCCTACAGCTCTGGTGGTTAAGATCAAGAAGTCCTCAGGCTAGACTCTTCTGATGCCATTCCCATTGGCTTCTATCCCTTGTCCCCATGACTTTGTATAGAGTTGTTTCAATATCTTTGACCTAATTTCCCTTCAAGTTGGATTAAAACCCACTCTAGCAACCTCATTTTAACTATACCTATCACCTCTTTAAGTCACACTTTCAAACGCAGTTGCCTTCTGTGGTACAAGGGTTAAGATTCGAATACTCCTATTACGGCATAATTAAGCTCAAAGCATCTGAGGTCTTATCATTGAGCAGAGAGACTACATTTAGACAGATAGACTGGAGAAGGTTTGAATTCCATTGTTCCAGGTACTAACCACGCATGAAGGTTTACTTTATATGCATCCTGTAACCTGACTTGATTACTAAGCATTCAGAAGTTCTTATTGCTCTGGATTTTAAAGGCAAGTCAATAAGATTAAAAAATGAGTACATTTTAATAAACATGTTTAAATAAAAAGAGTCACATTTATCAGATTGCCAAAATATAAAACATGTAATAAGAAATGAAGAAATGTAAACAGTATATTCTTAGGATGTGGACATCTGTCACCAAGGAGCTAAGAAGAAACCTTGGAGCTGTGTGTGTGTGTGTGTGTGTGTGTGTGTGTGTGTGTGTGTGTGTGTACACTTGTGTGCACACATGTGCATTTGGTAGGTGTGCAGGCATGTATGTGCACAAGCATGTAAACATCAGAGGTAAACATTAAGTCTCATCTTCATCTTACATCTTGAGTTAGGGTCTCTCACTGAATCTAGAACTAACCAACTCAAGCAGACTGGCTGGATAGGAGCCCTAGACATCCACTTGTTTCTATAGGAACCTTAAAGCATCCATCTGTCTATCCTGATGTTGACAGGTATGTGATGTGTATTTTTACTTAAGTGCTGGGTATCTGATTTGGATCCTCATGTTAACATAGCATGTATTCTGGCTACTGAACCATCTACTCAGCTGCAACCTCAGATTTTAAATAATAAAGATGTCTGATAATTTCCCATGTAACCACCAAGAGAGGCTAAAAGGGCAACTCTTATATGCTGGATATGGAGAGTCCATCACTAGGACCAAAATTTGTTTTTCTCTCACTGTTTCCTCAGTAGTAGAATAAAGTAGGCAAACATACTCATAGGTGTGTATCACTGATATCCTATGAAGCTGCATACCACACACACACATGTACGCATGCACACTCAAGTGTGAACTGAAGGTTTATATTCTATAACCTTGCCATTCACAATGCACCTGGATAAGAAGATCAGTACAAAGATGTTCACTGCAGCATTGTTTGTCAAAACAAGAAACACAAAACAAGAACAAAATCAATCCCACACATCTTCTGTACAGAATAAACATTATTTACTTTTATCAGGGACATTCTGCAGCCATTAAAATTAAAATTGAATGTGAAAACAAATCTCAAAATAATAATGTAACATTTTATTTTCTAAAAAAGGAATTTCTGAAACATTACCCATAAGATAAAGTAATTTTTATGATATTTCATAGACACAAAAATATAGATTATTTATGACTTACTACATATAAAGTAAGTATTTTACACACATATAAGAGTGATATTCACTGATCTGGCCCAACAGGTCATTCTTCAGTGACAGGGTCCTAAGTGGAAGAACCAGGAGATAAGATAAAGAAGACAGAAAGCTGAGGTCTGGGAGGTCTTGCATAAGCTGATGGCTTATGCCAAGCAAGCTTATCAAACAGTAAAGCATTTTATATGCAGTTTCCGGGGGATAGTGGGATAGAATGGGAAGAGTGTCATATGATGGGACTGAGTCAGCAGGAGGCTAACTAAGCAATGTCATACAGGGAGACAGGGCGGTACCTCAAGTGCATCAGCTGGGCACACAGCAGCCTTAGGGATGCTGCTAACTCCAGTCTCCTCAGGAGGAAAAGCTAATTGCCATGGGACCCAAACCTTAACTCCTAGGAAGCCTGGGCTCCAACCCCAGACTGGATGCTGCCACATCTGTCCTTGGACAAGGACACAGAAGTACAGTCTTTCCATTCAGTGTGGCCCAGAGAAAGTCTAGAATTGGCCTGGCTCTCAACAGTTCATAAATACAAAATGCTTACCAGTAATGGTAAGATGTCAACAGAGACTTAGTATGAGGGTAGAAATTTAATATATATGGCCTTTTTTAAAAGTCTTTTCAAGTTGTCAACACGATCTAAATTTTCCCATTAAACACAGTGACAATACAGCATAGATTGCTTGAGTTTCTCCATATAGGTTACTCTTCCTCTTCTTCATAAACTACTGAATGCCCCACCAGCTTTATTGGAATGATTCCTGCACGTAGCACCACTACATGAATCTAGAAAACACTGATTACATGTCAGGATTAGTTGACTTAGAAGTCGAAGTTCGTGTTTCATTTTTTACAAGGATGTATGAGAGAAACCATTTGTCTCCTACATGAAGTGTGTAAATCTCACTCTTGTGGTTCAGAACATCTTTCCTTTCTTATGTAGAAAGCTGCCCATATTCATCTTGATTTTCCATGTTCAATAGTCCATTGGATCATCAGATGGATACTTTAATAAACATTTTCAGTGCTGAAAGAAAAAGACAGATCTCTTCACATTGTAACAAGACTAAAGTTATTAATAATGTAATTTATGGAACTGGAATTCTTCTGACAAATGAAGTGCTCTTCATGTCTTTTCTAGCCACATCTTTTGTAGGTGAGCATGGAGGAGAAAACGAAAAAGAGACTGAAGCCAGGCTGAGCCACTCAGCAGGGACATTGTAGATTCGATATGATTAGTCTGGTGTCTAATTATTCTTGAGGCTCTATGTCTCTGAGACTGAAATTAAACACAGATATGCTGCCTTTGTTTAAAACAAGTTTGGGAAATAACATTAAAGATTATTAATTGCCTCATCAGTCTTTATTATCAAATGCTGACATGCTCAAGATAATTATTGGTACCTAAATACTCATCTACTTCATCCTTTAAAGTTGGTGCTTCACCAGACTAATGCTTAAACCTTCCTTTAATGAGACAAGATGGAAGAGAGTTTTGTCTTGCGTCTAGACCAAAATCACTTTATTACTTAGGACAGTTAAACTCATCGGATTTTAACAATGGGTTCTCTGCAGGTTATAAGGATATTGTTCTACAGAGACAAAACAAACAGACTTTTATAAGGGGGCATTCTTAGTTCAGAAAGTGTTATAAATGGTGTACTATCACTTTCAGACCCAGCAACCAAGAAGACGAGATTGTAAAGTTAAACCGCTAAAACTGATTTGTTGATAAATGCTTGTCAAATAAAGGAGAAACCATTTTATAATGTTGATAAGGTGAGCCTAGTGCTGAGTCCACCTAGAGATGGCTTCTTGAGTAATACAACAATGAGGGCAGTTCTTTAAGTTCCCTTGGGAGGGGAATTGAGTCAAGGTCAGCTGCTGGAACCTCGCTCGATCCTAAGTAACCTGGGGAGTGACAATAGATCACCTTTTCTTCTTTTTCAGGCAACAAAATTATTTTATGTTATGCCTAGGGTCCACAAAACAAATCCATGAGGTTTGTATCTGTCACATTTGCTACTTTTATTCTCTTGTGAGAGAAATAAAAACTGTTTTTATCTATTTTATTCTCCAGCTCTCATTTCATATCTAATCTACTTTAGCATTGATTTCTCTTTTTTACAAAGCCACTAGGATGTTTTGTTACTGATGTTTTTAAGGAGCTATCCACGAAAGCACGGGAGGATAATGATGGAGTGAAATGGGGAAGAAGAAAAGAGGAACAGAGGTCAAATGATGGATAACCTTCCTTACAGGGAGCTGGTGTTCCATGGAGCTCCATATAGTGTGTTTGTCTCAGAATTTTCCAGCAGGGAACAAAGAGTCAGATGAGCTGCCTCCATCTTCTGTGGGGTGAGAAAAATCCCACAGACCTCAGGCTCCTGTTGCCTTGTGTGTGCACGGATGAAAGCCACCTGAGCTCATGTAAGCATTCTGCAGTTTAGCAGCAGGGGTATGCTGTGACAAGAAGTAAGGGCTACGTGAAACAGGCCTCCTAGTACGATGTCTGGAAACCACAGCATGCATGAGGTTTCTGGAAATCTGCAGTGAGGACATGCAGAGAAGTATACGATGTGAACAGTCTTCATCCACTTGTCTGTCCTATCTGCTTGTGACTTTCCTAAAGTCAAGGCCATAGGAGTCCCCTTCTAGGCCACAGCTACCTGCTGTTTCTATCAGGACATGATGCAAGATGCCTACAGCAACTAGCTGCTCTGCTCACTACCATAATTAGTCCATGGTCTAAAACTGACATTTTTTATCTCTGTCCTCTAAAACCCATTCTAGAATTGTATCGCTTTTTCTTTGCCACAGTTTACCTAGTGTAGCAGTCTATCCTTTCCTCCTTAAGGAACCTCAGACATTACCACCTTTCCAGTCTGAAATGGTGCCTGTGTCATGTCACCGATCCTTGTCTCCAACCTCACCAACACCAAGTGACAACTCCAAGATAGCCCATGATCTAGATACTCCTCATCTGTTTCCAGCGTGTACTTTTTCATCAGCTTCAGGGACATTATTACTTCGGGTTACTCCCTTTGCAGTTGTAAGGAACCCAAAGTGGCCATGTGGTCATCGGAACTGAGAGTTCAAAATTATCTTCATTCTGTTCACTAGTGAAGGTGGTTCCTTCCTAGGAATTTGGATTTTTTGTTCTAAAAGGGAGCACCATAAGGGAGCACTGTTATGTGGAGAGGGTACTGTGTGTCTCTTTTACTTTGTGATCTGGAACCCAGCATGACTCATCAACTAGGTTTGACTACTGGACAAAACACAGCAACTCCCCCATCCTGTGGCATTGTTTGTGCCTTTGTTGAGTTCTGAGTAGTATGACTTACAATCAGGTTTGCATGGTTCTTTTCTCCAAAATGAGTACCTGGATTAGAGTCAAGAAATGGAGGTGTAATTCCTCAAATGGGGTGCTGATATATTCTATTGGATGGTGTCTATCACTCCAGTATGAATCCTGGTCAGGAATATCGTTGCTGCTCCAGTCATCAATCTGTCACTAGACAAGTGTTTGCTGTATGAAAGGGACTGTTGTTCCAGTACTTTGACTAGATCTTCTGCAGGCCATAGTCACTGGAGTCTCACCAGTAGAAACTCAATCTCAGCAAGAGGATAAAAACTACATGAGAAGCTGTGGATCTTCAGTCTCTACCACAGTAGGTGCCCTGGCTCAGCTACCATTCCATTATGGTACCTCTCAAATCTTCAGACAAAATTGGTCCACTGAGCATGCAGTTAACAAGAAACCCTGAGTCCCTCACAAAACTCTTAGCTTTATAAGCGACCTCTGAAGCCTTCATTGCTAAATTTAAGGGACATTAAATTCAGGGACATTACTACTTTCAGTTACTCTTTTTGCAGTTGTGAGGAACCCAGAGTAACAAAACAAGATTTTGTAAGGTACCCCAAGTGAATCTGCATTGTCTCAAACTCCAGAGGCAAAACACATTTGTAGGTAGGAAGTGCTACAAGAAACAGATAATAGTTCTTTTACTTCTGTGAGGTATATGCTCTAAGTCACTGGATCCACAAAAAATTCATCAACATACTAGACTTCCAAATCTGTAAGGAGTTTAATTCTCCCCTTCTCTTCCATGTATCAGTCTTATAAGACTCTAGAAGCCCTTGTCACTTTCTCTACTGATGTCATCCTGGTATGAGGAGATTGGAAACTATCGCTCTCCTTGTTGAGTTACTTCTGAGTAGTATGACTTACAATCAGGTTTGTATGTTTCTCTTCTCCCAAATGAGTACCTCAATTAGAGTCAAGCAATGAAGGCATAACAAAAAAAAATTGTATTGCATGCCTTGGTAACCTTTTGGATGTCACAGAGAACTGAGGTCACAGGACGAATTGCTACCCTGACCAGAGAACAAGATATATCCACTCATGTCAAACACATGCCCGTGGTGCCCATGGAACCACAAAATACTAGAGACGTTTGGTGGTTTTGATAGATTGTTGGAGCTAGAAGCAAGTTTCTGCCTGAAAGACTAACTTTTGGATGACTGTCACACCCAAAAACCTACGTAATGAAGCCCTAACCTCCAGTGTGGTGATGACTGGACATGAAGCTCTTAGAAGGCAGTAAGGGTCAGCAGAGGTCAAAAGAATGTGAATTAATACAGCAGGGTTAACATTCTCAGAAGAGATCACCAACTACTTTTCCTCTCTTTTTCTACTATGTGAAAATACAAAGTTGGTAACAGTATGGAAGCCAGGAAGCAGGGCCTTTAGGAAGAACTGAGTAGTTTCTTACTCTAATCTTAGACTTCCCAGTCTACAGACACATAAGAAATGAATATGTATTGTGTAAGCCACTCAGTCACTGATAGATACTCTGTCAGACTAAGATGACAAGGACATTGGTATCCTGAATGGAATCATGAAACAGGAAAGGAAATTTGGTGCAAAGTGAGGAACAAATATGAACGATATGAACAAATACAAACTTTGGCTAATAATAGCAAATCGATATTGATTTATTAATTATAATAAATATACCATACTAAGGAATACATTAATAGGAGTGAAAGTGGACTGTTTTAGAAGAAGAGAAATATGCTGATGCCTGTCATTTGTTCACTTTTCTTGGACATATCCTCTATTTTAAAAGCAACTTACACAACACTAAAATGAGTTGGTCTACCAAATGAAAATCGGATTGTTGAGAGATGGCTCAGCTTTTAAGAGCACTTATTGCTCTTGCAGGGGATTGAAATCCAGCTCCTAACGTCACAAGATGACTCATAACTGTCTGGAACTGCAGTTCCAGAGAACCTGACATCCTTCGTCAGAATCAAGGATTCTGGATATACATGGTGAATGTATATGCACTCAGGTGAGCACAGAAGTGCGCGCGCACACACACACAAATAAATAAATAAATAGATAGATAGATGGATGAATGAATGAATAAATAAATATAGTAAATATTTTTTTAAAAATTCATGTCCTTGAAAATTACCATTTTCCAACTGAAATGAATGCATTGACCTGGGCATTTAGCATCAGCAGGAACTAGCATCTCCCACAGAAAGTCAAGAAGACATCACAAATCTCCTAAAGAATACTACATGTGTTTTTATAACATTGACAGTGATAAAGTCACATCAAGTTCTTGGGTTCAACTGCCAGTTTCTATGATATGCTGAAGGCAGAGGAACGTGTTGCAAAACACCATAAATGTGATTCCCCAAATCCAGATGACAGGAACAACAGGGCTAATAGTCTGAATCACCACCCAATAAACTGTTCACAAGTGGCACTGTTGGGGGAGAAACCTATATTGTGAGGGATACCTTGAGGCCTCTGTGTTAGTTGGTTGGTTGGATGGATGGATGGATGGATGGATGGATGGATGGATGGATGGATGGATGGATGAATGGATGGATGGATGGATGGATGGATGCATAGATAGATAGATAGATAGATAGATAGATAGATAGATAGATAGATAGATAGATAGATAGATAGATAGATAGATAGATAGATAGATGGTTTAGTTTCATCTATAAATATACTGAGAGACCAGTGAACACATATTTCCACACCTATGCACCTTCCTTCTTTACCGGCCCAGCATGTAGGGATATCTCAATCATGTAAACCCAATGTTCTCTTTATATACCATATGTCCTAGACCTTTTAAAAATGTTTGTTTGTTTATAAGTCAGAAGACAGCTTATAGGGGTCAATTTTCTCCTTGCACCATGTGGGCTCCAGGGACCAAATTCAGGTAATCAGGCTTGGCAGGATGTGCTTTCTCCAGCTGAGCCTTATCACTGGTTCTCACACAGACTTTATTGTCATCATGTTCCAGGAAGGGTCCCCTGCTGATAACAGTCAAGAGCTTCTCCAAAATTCTAAAGTTCTTTATCAAATATCTAGGTAGATCACAAACACCATATATTGAGCCTCTTCTCCAAATGCACAGAGCTATTAGTGTGCTGAGCTATTAGTGCACTGAGCTATCAGTACACTGAGCTATTAGCACATCTTACCCAGATCCTTCCCACTGCTATAGAAGCAATAGGAAAGGATGTACAACCTCAGAGTAGGATGTGACTTACTCCAAGCTTCTTTACTTGTCTTGCACATTTTCTGCCTTGGATTAGTCTTAAAATATTCTTATATATTCTTACATGTATATCTCAATTATCATGATGAAAAGAAGGAAGGAAGGAAGGAAGGAAGGAAGGAAGGAAGGAAGGAAGAAAAAGAGAGAGCACGTGAGAGAAACACTATTGGTTGTGAAACTCTTGACATAGGTTTTCTTTCCCAAGAGTCTCAGTGCATCTCAGTTCTGTGCCTTGCTTCTCTCCCTTTAGACAGGGCCATTCTAGGTAGCCCAGTTTGCCTGGACTCACTTAGTAGGCCAGGTTGACTTCACAGCCATCTCAGAGATCCATCTGCTTCTGCCTTGTGCTGGAGTAAAGGCATCATTACATTTGTCTCTTCTTTCTCTCTCTGACTCTCTCTCTCTCTCTCTCTCCCTCCATGGTCCATATGCCAGGTTGTATTTTCTTCAGCTGAGACAAGATCTCCCAAACCTATGTTCTTTGAATTTTTTACTCAAATGCCACCCTGTTTGTGAGACCTTCCCTGGCCACCTTGATTAAAAATTGCTACTCCCTTCTTATTCTCTGTGTTGGCTAATTGGTGTGTAGACCTGTTTCCCAGAAAGCTGTAAATAATCTGGCTCCTCTACTGCCCTCATCCCCCCTCACATGTCAATCTACACACTTAATCCTGTACTACAGAGATTCAATTTTTCAGTCTCTCAGTGCTTCTTCCCCCCATACTTGCAAGACCATTCCTTCTAAAAGGATATAGGCATTCTATTCAGTTCTCTCTGTGATACATCTCAAGCACCTAGAATGGCATCAGGTACATTATAAATACAGAAATTAAGACCATTTGACTCTAAATCAGAAGCTAACATCTCAATAAAAGTCAGTAAAGGTTGGACGAGGTCCGGTGGTACAGTACCAGTGCAACATGCGTGAAGCCCTATAGCTGACCTTCAGTACTACCATAAAAAGTGAAAGCAGTTCTTCTAGTCATGGTGTGGTGGCCACTTCCTCTGGTTTCCCAGACATGGGAAGTCAGCTGTTATTACCTTGCGGTCACCAGCAGTGGCAGGGTTGCCTGAGGGTGATGTCGAGCTATGGTTTTTCACTTGGTATTTTCTTTAGTGAGTGTCAGCATGCAAGGGCTCATTCTCCAGTCCTCCCAGTAATCACAAATTAACACAAATCAGTTTGGCTTATCTTCTGCTTCAATCAGTCACCCTGGATTTCTAGGGGTCATTTGCCATACACTAAGCATGTAGAAATGATCTTTCGAGTTTGTTGGAGGACATTGCCAAGATGGTTTAAACAACATTGCCAAACATCAAAGAGGAGAAATTACAAAAAAGGAGTACCACTTAAAGAGCTTTCACCGACTCATGCAGATGTCATGGCTGCTTCGGAATCTCAGAATACAGAAAAACCTCAAAATGTCGAGATGTAACTGCTCTTCTCTTCTGTCATCAGAGAGGCGTCTTTCTTTTAACTTCTCGTGATAGAGCGGGCCAGGAATACAGCTGTGGAAGGACATCGCATTTAGAAAGCCGTCGCTCGGACCAGTGGAACTTAAAAGGCCACGCCTGGGAAAGTCCCAGCATACATCCATATGGTTTGTGAGTTTTGTTCCCTGTGACACTTTTATGAAGGTTATGTGTATGTCCCGTTCATCTTCATTCTCCTGGTGCTAATTGCTGTCTCTTGCACTCTGCTACTGTGTGTAGAGACCACGTGCTGCCCTGACACTGCCCCAGCTGTGGTGTGCCACATGGCCCTGCTGTCCTCAGATAGGAACCTGCTGCTGCCTAGCCACAACAGCTGGGAGTGTTCTGCCCTGAAAGGAATTATGACACAGCTGACAAGTCCAGGGACTGAGTGGATTCTCTAGGGGAAGCCTGTGACAACTGAAAGCCTCCCATGTCCTGTTGGATGTGGGTCCCTTGTCTGGAGCTGATAGGGAGGCTCCACATGGACACTTCCTGCAAAGGAAGTCATGTGTTACAGACAGCAAGATTGACTCAGCTCCGTTCTCATGAGCAATCAACGCTTCCCAGTTACTTGTTCCTCTTTATTAGGAGTAGAGAGAAACAAAAGGCAATGATACTTAAATTCTTCCTTTATCCCTTATCTCCCTGGTATTATATTTTTACATATACATGAATGTATGTGACCTCTTTGTGACTTAGAAAGTATCTCCAATAAAATTGATATCACCATTAATAATTGATTCCTTTATCCTAATCTATCATGTCTTTCCCCGCCACTAAGTTGATTATTATCTGCAGTTTTATGTTTAAAATTCTCATGCTTTTAAGAATGATTCCGGGCGGTGGTGGCGCACGCCTTTAATCCCAGCACTTGGGAGGCAGAGGCAGGAGGATTTCTGAGTTCGAGGCCAGCCTGGTCTACAAAGTGAGTTCCAGGACAGCCAGGGCTACACAGAGAAACCCTGTCTCGAAAAACAAAAAAAAAAAAAGAATGATTCCATTATTTAGGTGTGTGTGTTTAAACTGTGAAGTGTTCAATTTCTGAGTTTGTAAATAACAGTATCATGCTATCTATAATTTTCTGGGATTTACTAGTTTTCTGTTGCTGTCAATCAAATACCCGAACAAAA
The DNA here is from genome assembly GCA_036184795.1 of Tokudaia tokunoshimensis. Taxonomy (NCBI): domain Eukaryota; kingdom Metazoa; phylum Chordata; class Mammalia; order Rodentia; family Muridae; genus Tokudaia; species Tokudaia tokunoshimensis. Next base: position 57,583,568 of record BTHU01000006.1, read on the forward strand.
GCAACTTAGGGGAAAGAAGGTATGCTCCTGCTTGCTGTTCCAGAGAAATAAACTCAGCCATGGTATGAAAGATATGGTGGTGGGCTGGAGAAATGGTTCAGTAGTTAAGAGCATGGACTGCTCTTCCAAAGGTCCTGAGTTCAATTCCCAGCAACCACATGGTGGCTCACAGCCATCTCTAATGGGATCTGATGCCCTCTTCTGGTGTGTCTGAAGAGAGCAATGGTGTACTCATATACATAAAATAAATTAATCTTTGGAGCTGGTGAGATTGCTCAGCGGTTAAGAGCACTGACTGTTCTTCTAAAGGTCCTGAGTTCAAATCCCAGCAACCACATGGTGGCTCACAACCATCCGTAATGAGATCTGATGCCCCCTTCTGGTAAGTCTGAAGATAGCTACAGTGTACTTAAATATGATAAATAAATAAATCTTTAAAAAAAAAAGATATGATGGCAGGAACATGAGGCAAGCTTGTTCCATTGCCAGAGAAGTCTGAAGGCAGACAAAATAGCATTGAGAGCATCACCCTTCATGGTAAGCTTCCTCCACTGAGGCCTCTTCACCTTCTTAGGAGTCCATAACCTTCCCAAAGAGATGCGAGCCAAATCTGCAACTGCATGAGCCCATGAGGGGCATTTCATATTCAAACCACAATGCCATGTCTTCACTTAAACATTTTCTAGGTTCATTCATGCATATCTGAAGATCAAGGATCGCTCATTCAAACCATCAAGCTCCCTGTGCTTCTGTTTGACTAAAGTTTGCCTGTGTCCTGCTATGGCGCGCTCCTTCTGTATGGCTGGACTAATGTTTGCCTGTGTCCCGCTATGGTGTGTTCTTTCTGGTGCTCTGAGTACAAGCCTTCGGCAATTGGTGCATTCCTATTTGTTCAGGAGATACCTGAGCCACACCTCCAGCAATGGGCTAGTTCGGGTGATCACATGGATGCCTCATTGCTTTAGAGAGTGGAGAATTGACTTTCCAAATCAGTTGTTCTATTTCCCAGCATTGTTTGAGGTCCTGTTAATCTATATTCTTTCAACACTCGATTCACTTAAATATTTGAAATATCTGTTTTGAGGGAAAATAATAGTTTGATGGAATGAAATCTTTGACCTTTGATATGATGGTGAAAAGAACAAGCAGCAGGTAGTGCCTTCCTGGGCCTCTGACTTCTCCCATACCTATGCCCTTAGCCTTCTCTCTTGCCATGTGGTCACTCATACTTTGGGTTCTCAGAGAGAAGGTCAGAGGCATACTAGAGGGTCCCATATGCATAAAGACTTCAATTATTTATCTTGATATTAGAATATGTGTGTCATCCTCAGAAACTAGATGTCATCTTCTGTGTGAAACTAGGTGTCTGCTAGACTCTGCATTGATGAGTCAGCCCACAGAGTGCTGTCTTAGTCAAGGTTTCATTGCTATGAGGAGACACCATGACCAAAGCAACTCTTAGACAGGACAGCATTTAATTGGGGCTGTCTTTCAGCTTCAGAAGTTTAGTCCATTATCATCATGGCAGGCAGCATGCCAGCATCCAGGCAGTCATGGTGCTGTAGGAGGAGCTAAGAGTTCTACATGTTGATGTGAAGGTAGCCAGGAGAGTCTCTCTTCCTCATTGGGTGGAACTTAAACATCAGGAATCCTCAAAACCTGTCTCCATAGTGGCACACTTACTCCAACAAGGCAGCCTCTTAATAGCACCACTTCCCATGGGTCAAGCATATGCAAACCACCACAGATGCCTGTAGCAGTTGCACACAGGATGAATTCTGAAATAAGCAAGAAAGACATAAAAGCAACTGGGGAGGTAATAAAACTTGTGGTGACAGAGAGTTGACTTACCCTTGAGGCCAAACCAAATATCATTTTCAGAAAACTTAAACAGAGAATTGGATTTGGCGATTTGCACATGTGATTTCACTTTCCAGCAAAACTAAAGATTTCTCCTTCATGCCCTCTTCAGAGCTTTGGAGTTCATCTTTGTAATAAGTCTCAAGCTTTTAAAACAAAGAAAGCCCCAATGTGTTTTCTCCCAATGCAGAGCATTTCTATGTTTAGAAAACCTTTATCCGAGGCTGCAATCCTTGGGATTCACTCCCTTTTTGTTTTCCATAAACTCAAATGTAGAGTTTACTGAATAATCTAACTCCTGTTTTTCCCTGGAGGTCCCTGAAAAAACATGGGATATGTTCAAAGTCACAGTTTGCTCTTAGCATTTCTGGAAATTTCTGTGCATTCCATATGCTTCATGCTGACTTATATCAGGGGAGAGAGTCCTTCCAAACAGAGTGGCTGCTGTTCATCTGGTATGCACATTTGGATGGAAATGTCACTTATTTTTAAGTGGAAATCTGTTCCCCTCTGGGAAAGCATGGTAGAAAAGAAGTAAACATCAAAATTTACTGGCTAGAAAAATTCTGAATTGTGAAAATGAAACGCCCTGGCCAAAAGATGTTTTGTCTCTTGTTCTTTGACATTAGAAGTATGTATGTGTATAATAAACTATTTGTCATTACTTTTTATTCCTCCGGAATAGAGTTTTCAGCTAACTAGATGCTTCACAAATTAAGCAAAGGAAATTGGAAGATAAATTTATGACTCTAGTTCCTGGGGTGTAAACCTGGGGCCAACTGGACAGAACTTGAACAAAGTCGAGATGATGTGACACAGCCATGAAATCAGGACAGTGTAACTGGCCAGTCAGGATGAATCACGGCAGAATATAATCCTAGATCTGGAAGGATTTTAAAGGTCATCTAGCTCAGCCATATGATTTACAATGGAGAATTCTTTGGCTTAGCAGCATAAAATCTGAGTAGTTCATTTGCTAGAAGCAATCCAAAGTACTCCAACAAAATCATATCTTTCATGAAACTTTATTCTAATCTCCAACCCTGTGGAGATTTATCTATTTGTGTTCAATGGATGGACCACAGGAGGAGCTGAGAGACTCCATAAAATAAAAAGCAAAGTTGTGTGGTTTTGTGTACATTTGTGTCGTGTTCTGAAGGGTAACTATTGAACAGTAGAGCCTCAAAAAGAAGCTCATTTGGATGCATTGTAAGTTTGAAAACATCACAAAAGAAGCTGTGGAGTTAATGACTTTAGAGCATCATTGAGGACTATGCTTTCATTTCTTCTACAAAATGAATACTAGTATTTATACCCCCTGAGCCTAGAGCAAATACTCATAATATTTCTAAGTTGGACTACATACATTATTGTCCTATTGCTGTGAAAAAACACTGTGACCAAGAAAGCTTATATAAGGAAGATGTGGCAGCTTGAATATGTGTGGCTCAGGGAATGGCACTAGTTGGAGGTGTTGACTTGTTGGAGGAATGGTGTCACTGTGAGAGTGGGCAATGAGACCCTCCTCCTAGCCACATGGAATCCAGTCTTCTAGTATCTTTCAGACAAAGATATAGAATTCTTATCTCTTTTTGCACCATGCCTGCCTGGATGCTGCTGTGTTCCCACCTTGATGATAATGAACTGAAACTCTGAACCTGTAAGCTAACCCTAACTAAATGTTATCCTCTATAAGAGTTGCCTTGGTCATGGTGCTTGTTCACAGCAGAAAATTCCTAAGACAGAGGGTTTACTTGACTGAAACAGTTCTGAGGGATAAGAGGCCATCACCATCAGGATAGAAAGAGGAGCCTCTGGAAGAGCTACTGGGAGTACATGTCTTAAACTGCAAGCTGCAGTAGAAAGAGGCCATCTCAAATGGCACAAGTTTTCAAGCCACCAAAACCCACTCCTAGAGACATATTTCCACCAGCAAGCCCATGCCTTTTGAGCCTTCTCAAAGAGGCCCACCAAATGAGGACAAAACATTCTAATCCAGACCACCACATTCCACACTCTGGCCCTCAGTGACTTGTGGTCATATCATAAAACAAAGTACATTTGGTCCAACTTCAAAAGTCCCCATGGTCTTTATGTTAGCATTCTGTCTAAGATCTACCACACAGTTACCTGGCGACAGCTAGGTGTGCCTAGCTCACTATAAAAGGAACTACTTGCCCCGTGTCCACTCTCTTACTCTTGCCTTCTTGCTCCCATTCTGTCTTCTTGCCCCTTCCCCTCTCTCTCCATTCCCCTCCCCTCTCTTTCTCCATGTGCTCATGACCTGTCTCCTCTTCTCTCTCCCTCTCTCTCTCTCTCTCTCTCTCTCTCTCTCTTCCTTTCTCTGACTCTACTACCCTCTCAACTCCCCTCCCCATGCCCTAAATAAACTCTATTCTATACTACATTCATAGTATGGCTTGTCCCTCAGGGGAAGGAATGCCTCAGCATAGGCCCGAAGAGGCAACCCCTTTCCCCCAAACCTTACTATACCTCCACCTCCACCAAAAAGTATTCTCTCTCCTTATCTTTTAATAAACACAACAGTTTCAGTCTCAACAGTTTAAAACTCACAATCTCTTAGATCCTTGTAAAATCAAAAGACAAATTATATACTTCCAATAAGTGATGCCCCAAAAAATACATTACCGTTCCCAAGGGAGGAATAAGGGCATAGTGAGAGAATGCTTGATCAAAGCAAGACCAAAATTCATTAGCATAAACTCCAAATTCTGTAGCTCAGTGTCTAAAGTCAGAGGGCCCCTCCTTTCTGACTTTGCTGCCTGTGACATACTTCTGAACTCTCTCTGATGGCCTAGTCTTTGCATATAGCTCACCTTGGAAGGTCCCATGGCTCTGGCACCTCTAACGGGATTTTCAGGGTTCACCTTCACACATGAGCACAAGGAACTCTCAGAGCCTTTGGTAGGGATTACCCTGCCACATGATGTCTAGTTACAACAGTTCTCTGTAACTGCAGAGGATGGATGATTCTACAACAGCTTTATTCATGTATCCTTCGTGATTCCTAAGCTGGCATCAATGGATGACAGTGATGAATTCAATTGATAGCATAGTTAGAAACTGGCCCTCTTGAGTGACATTTGCAACAGATTTTGTCTGTTGCTCTTTTCTAGGAATGGAAAACCCTTGGGCCTTTTTTTCACAGGTTGGAAGCTTATCTGGGTGGGGTCCTTCCCATTTCAATGCAAATCAGGCCTCTAGGTAATTTCATTATGTTTTCCAGCACATTCCACACTGCTGCAACTTTAAGTTTCCTGGTGTTCTTCTCTCTTTCATTTGCTTGTTGCTTGGTTTTACCTAATTAGATCTTTTTTATTGTATAACCATGCAACAGAGTCAAGATCAGGCTGTCTTAAAAGCTCCCTTTACCAAATAAATTAGCCATTACTTTTAAATTTAGTCTCAAGCAAGTTCTTAGGATAATGACAGAATAAAGCCACCTTTTTATTTTTTATTCTTGCCAAAATGCCATGGAAAAAGTCTCTAGCCTGGCTAATATTATTCTCTTCTGAAACCTCTGGACCTGGGCCTCTGCAACCTGAATAAAGAAGGAGAGACCCCTGGTCCTGGAAAGACTGGATGTAGCAGTGTAGGGGAAGGGAGGGGGTTGACTGGGGAACAGGGGGAGGAAAGAGGGCTTATGGGACTTTCAGGGAGGGGGGAACTCGGAAAGGGGAAATCATTGGGAATGTAAATAAAAAATATAGGGAAAAAAAGTTCAGCATCCCTGTCTTTCAAGCTTCTACTAAGTGGCCCATTAAACTCTGCTTACAATATGCAATGACTTTTCAAGTTAAAAGTCCCAAAGACTTCCACATCTCTACACAAACCCACATGGTCAGGTCTGTCACTGCGATAGTCCACTCCCTGTTACCAATTTTTGTCATGTTTATATTTCGATCGTTATGGTGAAACACAATGACCACAGTAACTTATGATGGAGGAGGATTATTTTGAGCTTATGGTTCCAGAAAGATAAGAGCCCATCACCATGGTGACATGACCATCGTGATGTGAAGCACGGCAGTGGGCAGCAGACACAGCCGCAGAAACAGCTGAGAAGGCACATCTTAAACTATCAACAAGAAACAGAGAGAACCGGAAATGGTGTTCGCGTCTTGAAACCTCAAAGCCTACCTCCAGTAACATACCTCTTCCACCAAGGTCACACCTCCTATACTTCTACTAAGAGCTCATCTCCTAGGGACCCAGTATTCAAATACCAGACACTATGGAGGACATTTCTCACACAAACCAACACATGAAATGATTCCAATGTCTTCCTTTCTTCAATGCCATAGATTAATCAACCAGAAATTTAGTTTTATCACTGAGCCAGAGATGATCCTAGAAAAACTTATTTATTTGTACAGTGACAAAATTGTGTTCCAGGAAAGGTAAGTGAAATTTGTCACCAGCAAAACAGGCCTTTAGACTTTGGTTGACTGTAGGATAAATCAAATCTCCCAGCCTGAAAGCCAAGTTGACCACTTATTCCATGGATCTCTGCTGCTATAGCTCTCCATTTCTCTTAGTTAAGATTCATTTTTATTTTATTTTAAAAATATGTGCATGTGCTTGTAACTGTGTGGAGGAATGTGAGTATGAGTTCAGTCATCTTCAGAGGCCAGAAGAGGTCATTGGTTCCTCTGGAGATAGAGGCAAAGGTGATTGTGAACTACCTGATGTATTTGCTGGAAACCAAACTCCAGGCTTCTGCAAGAATAAATACATGTTCTTACCACGTGGAGCCCTCCTCCAGGCCAGGCCTCAGCCTCTCAAACTGTGGAACATGTGACTAAGTGAGGAGATTGACAAAAAAAGAAAAAGGAAAAGATCTCTGTCAGATACATACTGATCTTGGGCATACAATAAGCCAAAGTTAATTTAAAATCAAATACCAAGTAGATCCAAGCTGTTTTGGGCAGCTCTCATCTGGGTTACACCTACTTCACTGTGGTCTTGCTTCTAAATCCATTACATGCACATACAGCTACAAGTAAAATGAATTTGGATTTTGAATTAGGGCAGAATTTCCAATAATATTTCAAATGGACTTAAACACTTCTGTCACTTTTAACAACATAAAGTGTAAAATAAAAATTATTGGAGGTGGAGAGATGGCTCAGCAGTTAAGAGCACTTGCTTCTCTTGCAGAGGACCAAAAGTTAATTCCCAGTTTACATGGTGGCTTACACCGCCGATAATTCCAGTTTAGGGGGATCCTGCACCCTTTTCTGGCTTCTGATGGCATAAGGCATGCACAGAATTGCACTTACAGATAGCAGGTTAAAGCTCATACATATGACATAAAAATAAATAAAATCTTTTTAAAAACTGAAAAGTCTCTGAAAATGTTAAAGATAATATCTAGCAGTATCAATAATCAGCCAAGATCTAATTATTTCATTAAAAAAGCATATCACCTCATTAGTATGCAAATATGCTCTTATCTGTAACTGTAAACAAAAATTACATATATACCTAAGAATTATTTTAATAATTTGTTTATGATTTATCATCAGTAAAGATTTCACTTATACCTATGTACTAGGAATCATGTAAACATTTCTCAGAGGAGACTGGATGGCCAAGCAAGCCCCTGTCTCTGTTTTTCCCATTTCTGGGCTGCAGAAAAGGACAGCTATGGCTGGAGTTTATATGAGTGCTAGGGAGTTGACCTCAGGCCCTTGTGTCCACACAAGTTCTTTTACTCACTGAGCTATCTCCCCATCCTTTAATATATACATTTCAAAGTCAATACCATTCTACCCTATACTATTTTGTATCCACTACAATTGGTTTAGAGACCATGTCAAACTGTCAAAGGCAGTTCACAGACACAAATAGTAGATTACCAGTTGGCTGAAGCTGAAATGGGAAGAGGGGAATTAGTCAATGGCTATAAAGTTTTAGTTACGAATATGAGTAAGGTCAAAAGATCAGCTGCATAATATTGTGCAGACAATTAGGCATACCGCATCATATGCTTAATGTTTTTCCATTTGTATATTTATCTTTCTTTCTTTCCTTCTTTCTTTCTTCCTTCCTTCCTTCCTTCCTTTCTTCCCTTCCTTCCTTCTTCCTCTCCTCTTCTTCCTCCTTCTTCTTAATCTATTCTTCTCTCATACAGTAGATCCCAACCACAGTTTCTCCTCTCCCCACCCCTCCCAGTCATCCCCCTACATACACACACCACCCCTGGAGGCCTACTTCTCTGTTTCCCATCAGAAAAAAAGCAAGTCTCCCAGTGATACTTACCGAACACAGCATAACATAAACCCTCATATTAAGGCTGGATGAGGCAACCCAGAAGTAGGAAAAGGGTCTCAGAATCAGACAAAAGATTCAGAGATACCCTCCACTCACACTGTTGGGGGTCCCAAGAGAACCCTAAGACAAACAATCACAGCTGGCAGGCAAAAGACTTAGCACACACCCATGCAGCCTTCATAATTGCAGCTTCAGTCTCTGAGCTCCTACGAACCTTGATTTGTTGATTCTGTGGGCCATGTTCTCCTGGTGTCCAGACCCCACTCCCTCCTATACTCCTTCCTTCCTCTCTTGCTCTGAATAGATATAGAGCTCAGCAGTAGCACTTGCTGAGGGTACACAATGCTGTGGGTTCTATCCTCAGCATAGGAAAGCAGAGGAGAAGGACAGGGTAGATGTTACATGGTTTAACATATAATGGCAAGAGGTAAAATAAGAATGTGAGACGTTTGGAGGGAGTATGACCAGAACCTTCCCTGTGGGGAAGGACTCCTGGACATACCTAGAGCAGCTCATGAAGGTATAGACATTCAGCATGTGTGCTACCTGTTCCCTGTTAATCATCTCTCAGTAAAGCTACTTGAAAATTCCATTGGATTATCCATCTAATGACCTCTGTCAGCAAAATCCATGCAATGCCCTCAGTGCGATATTCTCTTTGTCTTCTCTCCTGAAGAAAAGATATAGTCTTTCAGGCACTTTGGGTCTTCTTGTTCTGTCTCCACAGTTTCCTTCTCTCCCTCTCGGGTGACAGCTTATCTGCTAAGGAGGGCTGTTAAGCTGTCCTCGGTGCAGCTCAACTCCAAAGGCTTGGCTTTTTTTGGTTTCTCTGTGCCCCTCTTCTAAGCAGCCGCCATATTTATAGCTTGCCTGCTTTGGGATTTTTCTTTTAAACTCCAATAAAACTGTCCTTGACCTTAAAAGAACAAGAATATATAGAATGAAGGATATTGCTGTGGCCATTTGGGGAATACAAAACCTAAAAGTCCTGTAAAGAACAATTTTTAACTTCTTTTGTGTTTGTATGTTCGTGTATATGTATACACGTGAAGACAAATTGAGGCATCCTCCTCAATAGCTCTCCACATCATTTCTTGAGACACGTTCTCAAAAGCCTCCCTATTTGACTAAACTGTGTGTCCAGTGAGCCTGTCTTTATTGGCCTCCCCAGCATTTGGATTACAGGCCTACATTGTGCCTGGCCTTTGGGGTGAGTACTAGGGGTCTAAAATTGGCTCCCATCCTTGCACAGCAAGCTCTTTACTGACTATGGTGTCTCCCCAGCCTGAGAGGCACAATGATTAAGATGGTTAAGAATCAATCCTTTAGAGTTATGGGAAACCATTGGTAAGGTGTCCAGCAAGGGGTCCTGAGGTCATGTCACTTTATGAAGATTACATTCAGGGTAAAAGTGGAACAACAGATAGGCCCCTCAGAAGCCCTACTGTGTAGCAGTCTAGTTGAGAAATGGGGATAGATTTCTGAAAGAGAAACTATATGGACTCAGTTAACATTTCAGAGACAATGTGTCACTCACGAAAGCCACAGGGGAATGAATTTGGGGATCATAATTCATGTTTTTAATCTGAGTTATTAGAATCATCTTTATGAAATTGTTTTTTCTGGAAGAAGTGTCTTGCTCTACTGATTGGCCAACTAGGTGATAAGTGATATGGGTAATTAGCTTTAAGTAAAGTATTTTGTTTTCAGATCTCTAGGGAAATGACCTCACTACAATTCTCTGATCCGGTTCTCTTACTCATACCATCTAGGAAGCGTCGGTGTTAATTTTTCTGATCTACTCTGCATTTAATTTCTCAATTAATAATTTGAAGTGACAAAATTAAGCTGTGCTTGTCCAAGTTTTCTCAAAATAAAGGGAACATGGTTGATGAAATTTAGCCAGAGAATCCAATGCAGATGAATGCTCAGAAAACCCCAAGGGACAGAATCGGAAGCGAATGTCACATCTGGCTTTCTGGATGGTCCTAGCTATCGATAAAAACATAAAAAAAAAAAAGAGGGAAAACGGAGAAGCAGAATGGCAGGAGAAAGAACAGATATCACTTGTGGAAGACCAGTGGGTCTGTTGCTTCTAACAGCTTGAAACTGTTAGGGTCCAAGAATGTGGGAAATAATTCGCTATGAAAACCAACTTCAAACCAAAGGAAGTCTCTTTATTTAAAAAGCTGATGTAATGGGGAGATGGCTGGGTTTGGGATACAAACCCAGGAAATGATTTGGGATGCAAACGCCAGCGGGCATGGGTGGGTGGAACAGAGCAACCTTTTAATTTGTAGCAAAAAGCTACAAATTAGGTACGTTAGGAGGTAGGGAGTGTAGAGACAACTAATCAGGTACATGCATACGTTGTATGTTTTTCCAACCGGTTTCACACCTGGCACCTTAAGTGTATTATTGTCCATCAAGTACCTCAGATGGCTTTTCTGATATGACCTGGATCAAGACCAGCCATTCTGCGCTTTTTAGCAGCTGCTGGGTTTCAATCCTGACTGGGTGCTAACCTACAAAGCATAGGGCGGGATAGTGTGCCCTGAATTCATACAGGATACCTGGTGTCAGAAGTCATTTCTGGACCTACGGTTGTTTCTTGGAATTTAGCCTAGTACAAAATAGAGACTATATACAAGGAGTCCGTATAGCTGAGGAGGTTGTCAACAAGACAAAGCACAAAAGGGGGCAAGAAAGATCCTTCATGGATTTGTTGTTGACAGTGTTGCTGACACTATATACCTTCTTAAAGGTGAGGTGCTGAAAAGAAGATATATTCTTTTGTTTTAGGATAAAATGTTCTGTAGATAACTGTTAAATCCATTTGGTTCATAACTTCTGTGAGTTTCACTGTTTCTCTGTTTAGTTTGTGTTTCCCTGATCTGTCCATTGATAAGAGTGGGGTGTTGAAGTCTCCCACAATTATAGTGTGAGGTGCAATGTGTACTTTAAGCTTTAGTAAAGTTTCTCTTATGAATGTGGGTACTCCTGCATTTGGAGCACTGATGTTCAGAACTGAGAGTTCGTCTTGGTAGATTTTTTCCTTTGATGAGTATGAAGTGTCCTTCCTTATCTTTTTTTATTTCTTTAGGTTGAAATTTGATTTTATCTGATGTTAGAATGGCTATACCGGCTTGTTTGTTGGGACTATTTGCTTGGAAAATTGTTTTCCAGCCTTTTACTCTGAGGTTGTGTCTGTCTTCATGCCTGCGTTGTGTTTCTTGTATGCAGCAAAATGTTGGGTCCTGTTTATGTATCCAATATGTTAGTCTATATCTTTTTATTGGAGAATTAATTCCATTGATATCAAGAGATATTAAGGAGAAGTGTTTATTGCTTCCTGTTATTTTTGTTATTAGAGGTGGAGTTATGTTTGTATGACTATCTTCTTTTTGGTTTGTTAAAAGAAGATTAATTTCTTGCTTTTTCTAGGGTGTAGTTTCCCTCCTTTTGTTGGTGTTTTCCATTCGTTATCCTTTGAAGGACTGGATTTGTGAAAAGATATTATGTAAATTTGTTTTATCATGGAATATCTTGGTTTCTCCATCTATGGTAATTGAGAGTTTTGCTGGGTATAGTAGCCTGGGTTGCCTTTTGTATTCTCTTAGGGTCTTTATGACAACTTCCCAGGATCTTCTAGCTTTCATAGTCTCTGGTGAGAAGTCTGGTATAATTCTGATAGGCCTGCCTTTATAGATTACTTGACCTTTTTCCCTTACTGCTTTTAATATTCTTTTTTTGCTTAGTGCATTTGATGTTTAAATTATTGTGTGATAAGAGGAATTTCTTTTCTGGTCCAATCTAATTGGAGTTCTGTAGGCTTCTTATATGTTCATGTGCATCTCTTTCTTTAGGTTAGGGAAGTTTTCTTCTATAATTTTGTTGAAGATATTTACTGCTCTTTAAGTTGTAAATCTTCGCTCTCTTCTATACCTATAATCCTTACATTTGCTCTTCTCATTTTTTCTGGATTTCCTGGATGTTTGGGGTTACAAGATTTTTGCATTTTGCATTTTCTTTTAATGCTGTGTCAATGTTTTCTCTGGTTTCTTCTGCATGTGAGATTCTCTCTTCTATCTCTTGTATTCTGTTGTTGATGCTTGCATTCTTTCCTAGGTTTTCTATGTCCTGAGTTTTTCCTTTTGTGATTTCTTTATTGTTTCTACCTCCATTCTTAGATCCTGGATGGTTTTGTTCAATTCCTTCACCTGTTTTGTTGTGCTTTCCTGTAGTTCTTTAAGGGCTTCTCCCTGTTTACCTGTGTTCTCCTGTATTTCTTTAAAGGAGTTATTTATGTCCTTCTTGAAGCCCTCTATCAGCATCATGAGCTGTGATTTTAAATTCAAATCTTGCTTTTCTGGTGTGTTGGGATATCCAGGACTTGCTGTTGTGGGAGAATTGGGTTCGGATGGTGTCATGCTGCTTTGATTTCTGTTGGTAACATTCCTACATTTGCCTTTCACCATCTGGTTATCTCTGGTGTTAGTTGGTCCTGCTGTTTTTGACTGGCACTTGTCCCTCCTGTGTGCCTGTAAGCCTATCTCAGCACCCCTGGGTGACCAGCTCTCCCCTGGCACAGAGGGCTGTGAATCAACTGAGCTCCTGGGTGCAGATGGAGCCCAGAAGGACCCTGTCCCAGCTGCTCTGCCACTCCTGTGTTCCCTGTGCTCCTGGCTGTACCCACCTGCTCAGTCGCCGGAGAGAAAATCCTGCTCCCATAATTTCAATTCATATATATAGTAAGGAGAGTACATGGCCTTTGCAGTTATTCTGGCTAATGTTTGAGTATTTGAGGTTTGGGGTAACTTCTTAAGCTTTGGCTTGGCCTCCTCATCTGTAAAGGGGATCGCAGTACTTCTGTTTTGATGTGGATATGAAGTGTCCGACTAAAAGGCTCACTATTGAACGTCTCATGCCTGGAGAGAGAGGTGACTGACTTATGAGGCATTAGTTTGATGCATAGATTCAATCCACAGGTGAGTTCACAGCTAAACTGACTTGTAAGAGGCGGGGTCTACGGGGGGGGAGGGATGCAGAGTCCTGGGGGCGTGGCTTTGGAGGTTTCATCTCCACCCAGATTCTTCTTCTCTAGTTGTGTCTGTTTCTTGGCTGTCCTGAAATGAGCAATTTTCCTCTGCCACAGAAAACTGCCTCACCACATCCAAGTGCCTGTGGACTGAAACACTGGAACAAAGTAAATCTTTCCTCCTTGGCTTGATCATCTCAGGTATTTTGTCAGGGTGACATAAAAGCCAATTAAGATCCCGTCCTGGAAGGGATCTTGTAAATTTTAGAATAATAGACATACATTGCCAAAACACCACGCTGGAAATAAATATTGCTTGCACTCAAAAATGATTGTCTGTATCTTTTTGTTATCATTATTGCTCACCAACTGTCTCTGATGAGCCAGACTTGTTTTAAAGTATAGATATAATTGCTTGATCACTTTTCTAGTGCTAAAACCATAGAACTCAAGAAATGTATAGTTTGCAAATTATGTTTTTTTTTTTAAGAATCTTGTAAGGGCATGTGGTGGTTCGTGCAGACACTGGAGGCAATGTGGCCATGGACACAGGAGTGCAGCTGTCCTTGGGGAGTGGCACATCTCTTTCCTTTGCGCATATTCCTAGAAGAAGAGCTGCTGCAAAGCATCATGGTTCTATCTGTAACTTCCTTAAGAGCCTCTGCGCCATTCTCCACAGTGCACAATCGCCAGTCTTAGTGGCAAGTGTGCATGCACGACTTGCCTTTTTCTGCATCCTTATCAATGTGATTCTCTTTCTTATTAAAAAATAAACATATAAATATCCTAATTTGTGTGACGTGGTATCTGTGTGGCTGCAATCTGCACCTTCTGGTGAACAGCAACTTGGGGCACGTTTTCAAACCGCAGTCCCATTTTCCTGTCTTCTTTAGAGAGAGCCCTGCTTTGCTCTCATTGGATACTCGTTGCTCGCCTTAAAGTTGAATGCGTTCCTTACATATTTTCATTAATTCTTATTCAGATATATGTTTTGAATCATGTATTCCCATTGTTAACCTGACTCTGCCCACAATTTTTTTTTTTAAGCAGTGATGTCAGGAGGGAACAGCCTCATCCCTTAACTTCAACCTAATCTCTCCCGTGCTCTTCTCTGGATTCCATTACATTGAATGAGGAACTGAACAGTTTTCCCTGCCTGCTGCTAATGCGTTTGCTGTGTTTTCACTTTTTAAGTAACACCCGAGTCCTGTAGCAGCAACACTGAATTCTTTCTCCTCCCCAAATTACAGCTTCAAATGATCATTTATCAGGTGTGTATTAGAGGAGAGTGCAGCTTTTAGACTTTCCATTTACTATGCACTATTTCTGATCTTTGCACAGACCTGCCATTTGTCACAGGATCTGCCTCTCTTTGCTGTATTTAGTTTTTAAGACCTTGAGAACAAGTCAATCCATATTCAAACACCTAATGATTTAATTTATTCACCACCCAAGACTTGACTGCCCTCTACCCACCTCTCTGTAGACAAATCTATGAATGTAGCAATAGGTAAAAATAGGAAAAAATTGTCCCTCTTGGCAAATGTCAAAAATTCATAAGAAGAAATCATAATTCAGCCCTAGACTTAGAG
>BTHU01000006.1:57603354-57638354 GCA_036184795.1 Tokudaia tokunoshimensis
CCCTCCCATGTCAAAAATCAAACTATTACAACATGACTGAAGTCAGAAAAGTGGTTTTTCCCCCCTTGAGAGAGAATAGCAGCAGTCAGTTGAAAGGAAGGAAACACCAAAGAAACTTTCAGAATGATATAGTGATAAAATGTTACTGTAATAACCAGAAAGATGTGCTCCCATTCCAAATTAACAGAAGAAATGTGATTTGGTCAAAGAAATAGATAAAAAGTGAAATGAGAGTAGAAGGTTAAAGTATCAAATAATGCACAGAAATAAGAGCTCTCGCATACCACCTGCATCCACATGACACTGGTTTACAAATCTGCAGTCATGGGATCATGGACGCTTCCGCCAAGATTTCGGTGCAGCTCACTTTCATGGCCCCTGCTAAGTGGTTGGCTCTGTCAAGGAGAAGCTGAATAACCCCTTCCCAGGCAGCAGCTCTCAGAAACACATTGAAGTGGATGATGGACAAACACAAGCTGCATACTTCCAATGAGAAGCTCCTGGCCACAGAAAGAGCTACCGATGTTCTGAGTAAAGAGTGGAAGGGTTATGTGGTCCAAGTAGGTGGTGGGAATGACAAACAAGGTTTTCCCATAAAGCAAAGGTCAAGATGGCAGCATGCACTTGCTGTTGAGTAAGGGGCATCTTGTGACAGATCAAGGAGAACTGGAGAGAAGTTCCAGTTTGTGATATGGTTAGATGTCAATCTAAAAACGAGAGAAGGATATTCCTGGACTGAGCAGTACTACTGTGTGTCATCAGGTAGGATGCAAATGGGCTAGCAGAATGCAAAAACTTTGCAAGCTCTCCAAAGAAGACATCATCCGTGGACAGGTTGTCAGAAAACCGTTAATGAAGACGGTGAGAAGGCCAGGTCCAAAGTCCCCAAGATTCATCATGCTGTTACTCCCCGTGTCCTGCAACACAAACAGTGATATATTACTCCAAAAAAACAACACATAAGAAGAACAAGAAGGAGCCTGCAAAATGTGCTAAACGTTTGGCCAAGAGAAAGAAAGAAGCCAAATAAAACTCCAGGGAAGATCACCAAGAGACATGGGCTATCTTCTCTGAGAATATCTGCTTCTAAGTCCAATCTGGCAACTCATTCAGATGGAACTTACTCCACGTTAGTCCAACTGGTACTTGCAAGGAAGGAACCATCCTTGTAGATGAACTGAGATCATATATTCATAAAATAAGAATTACTAAAGAAATCTGCTTAAATGCCATGAGAATGAGATTAAGAGGAAGAAAGGCATTGTCAGAAGAGAGGACTGCAAACTCAAGAAAATATGTAGCATTGCTCTTTGCAATGTAGCCATGATCTTTTAAAGCATCATAGGCATCTGTCATTTAACATTTGCCTGACTTATAAACTGAATATGACATCCTTTTCTTCCTGATGGAAGGGCTTTGTCATAAAAAAAAAATGTTAAAATTAGAGTCACTGCTCAACCCAAATGTTTATATATCCAATTAAGGAGGCTGACTCTTCAAGAGACAGAAATAATTCAACGGATGGAAATGTCATAAAAAGTTGACTTATCCTTCAAAGGAGGAAGTGCGCGCCATTTCCCAATGCACAGATGTGGTATTCCTTATCATCAGAACCTTGTAAAATGTGAGCATATAAAACATAGAATATCCTAGGCATGTTTAGTACAAAGAGTAAACACCAAGACGGGGTGGTTAGCATATAAAGACCTCAGCTGAGCTCCTTGAACTTATTACCTTACCAATCTAAACACAGGACTAGACCCTGCTAAGGGACGGGAGGTTTATTTTTATAAAGCGGCACAAAGATGTAATAGGCAGTGCAAGTACCTAAAAACCTCACAAATCTTAGATAAAGCAAGACGTCTCGGCAGCCAGCGTTACAGTCAAATAGCAACCCTGAACCATAAACTGACTGACACAGAGCAATGTGTGCAATTGTCCGAGTTTAGGAAAAGTCTTTCTTTGCAAAGAAAGAAAGCATGTGAAGTTTTCCTAGTACAACGTGCGAAAAGCAGAAATCCCCAGGCCGTCTTTGCTTTTCAAAGTAAATGGAGAACAGCAAAAGTTTAGTAAGTAGACCCTGTCAGAATGGAGGCCGGTTAAATAGCAAACAGAGGTTTAAGTATCTTTTGTTATTTGAAGATATTAACAAAGTTGAATCCCCATGCCTCGGAGATCGGGTTCTGGCTGGAGCAATGGGAAACGTGAACAGACCGTAGGAACAGGAAGTGAAGCTTGCTTGCTTTTACAGAATGAAGGAAAGCTGCAACAAAGACATGTTCCAGAGAGCACGTAAGAAGGCAGTGGGCTAGACAGAAGGTGCCCACGCCTGGCAGCCACTGGTTCTGTAAATGGCACATCCTTTCGACACATTGCAGTTCATTCAACAAATACATACATTCACACTGAGCCTCTGCTATATGATAATTCCTAAGGAACAGCATTCGGTAAGGTAGTCCCTTCCTTCTGAGGCTTAGGCTGAGTTGGGAGAGTCAGGCAGGTGAACACAATTCAGAGCAATAGGATACCGAGAGAGGAACTGTTCCACTACAGAAGCTTCTAGAAAGATCACCTGGCCTACACTGTGGTTGAAGGACTTACATCATAGAGACATGGGAAGGAGAGTAAAGGGTGCTCAAGTGTGAAGAGTAGGCACGAGAATAGAGTAAAGGGGCAGGAGAGAATGAAGGGTGAGGGGATAGCAAGGCGCAGTTACCTCACCGTCGTGGACACAGTGCGGTGGGCCTGCGATCTTATCCAGAGAACAGCAGAGAGCAGAAGAAACATGATTAAAATGTCATGTCGGTGCAAAGAATAGCCACAGGGCCAAGCTAGAGAACAGAGACCTTGCAATACCATGCAGCAGAGAACGATGGCCACTTTTCCTGAGAAGAAGCCACGAGATGCAGGGAAGTGAGTAGGTTCGAGGGCACCAAAGACACAGAAGCACCAGGTCTGGTGATTGATCACCGGGTTTTGAAGACAAGTGTGACAACTCTGTGTGGGGTTGGGAGGGCTGCAGCTCACCACTTACTGAAGAAGAGAATAGTGAGAGATGGGTTTGGAGGCGAGCATCCTCATCACCAGTGTGTACTATGATCACGTGCTTGAAGCATCTGTGGGATAGCCTAGTGAAGCTAATGAGAGAGAGAGACACACACACACAGAGAGAGAGAGACAGAGACAGAGACAGAGAGACAGAGACAGACAGAGAATTAAATATCAGGATATGATATTCCTCCAAAATGTCTTTAAGAGGTGATTGAGCAAATAAAACCAAAAAATAGAACTAAAGAAAACCAGAAGATCACAGGAGCCCAAGGAAGGGAATCTGGTGAGAACAAGGATGTATTCAACAGCACTGAGGACTGCAGGGGAAATATAAAATGGAGACTATAAAACACCCATTAAATTTAATAACATTTACACAAATAATAATGGGCCTGTGGTGCAGAGCAGTGGGTCCCTCCTTTACAGGAAGGAAGGAAGCTATTTTCGTTGCTTCTCTGTGACCTGCTGGCTCTCTGAAGCCATCCGCTCTGTGCAGACCCTTCAGTCAGACTCTATTTTCTACTAGGGCTTCCTTTTGCACTGTTCTGAACACATTCTGCTCCCTTTACTTTTATAACATTACAGCAGCATCACCTCCCCGGGCCTCGTTATCAATGAGAAAGATTCAGCCATTATTAGCAGCTCATTAATTACCGTTCCTTGAGAGAAATGTCGTGAGCACCAATCCTCACCTCTTTAAACACACTCTCTCTCTCTCTCTCTCTCTCTCTCTCTCTCTCTCTCTCTCTCTCACACACACACACACACACACACACACACACACACACACACACAGTGAGCCTGTCGTCTCCCACCCCATCACCCACCCCCTCTACTCAGTGATATTTCCTCATTCAGTGACTTTGTGACTGAATGCTTATTTTCCATTTACATTCAAAGTTCCTGGAAACACAGGGAACCTCTGTGCTTGGCTCTTGCCTCCCTGCCTGCCCACCCTTGTGCAATGAATTCTTCACAAATATTTACCAAATTTAAACTGTTTGAACAGACTAATCGCTTACCTGTCTTCCTTCAGATCGCGAGGCTCTCTATAGAGGTTGGAAAGTGTTATAAACTTTCACTTTGGAAGATAAACTCTTTCCATTGTGGGCTTGATTTAAAGACCTAACTCAACCTGTAGTTTTCAACATTAAGCTATTCTATTAATTGATGTTCAGTGAGTTGCTGTAAAAAAGAAAAGACATGTTTGATGGGCTAAGAGTATTTTGATTCAATTCATATTAGCAAGATAGTATTATTTTGAATCTGACTTGTATGAATAAAATAAACTATTCCAAGACAAATGTATCACATGCTGAGAAGTGTTTTATAAGATTCAACATTCTTCCCAAAGACATTCGACAACTCATAGTAGAGAAAGATCACTAAAGCTAAAGCTATACATGTGAAGTCTCTACCTAATATACTCAAGAATAACTACATGCGACGTCCCTACCTAATACATTCAACAGTAAATACATGAAAGTCCATACCTAATACACTCAATTGTAAAAGGTTGAAAGAGCTTTCTCTACGATCATGAACAAGAGAGAAATGTTGCCATAGTCTATTTTCTGCAGTGAAAACAAAATAATTAATGTGGAGTAATAGAGAAAGGAAAGAAATTTAGCTCGTGGGTTAGAGATATAAGACTGTGGTATGGACACTGACTCAGACCTCATGAGGGCTTGTGATGGATGTTATCACCAGGGCAGAGTATGTACAGAGCAAGTGCTGAGACAGGAAGCCAGAGGAAAGTCTCAAGTGATGACACTCCAGGAGAACATGATCCTTTCTCTAGTCAAATGTGCTAACCACCTTCTACTAGACCAGTGGTTCTCAACTTTCCTAATGCTGTGACCCATTAATACAGTTCTTCATGTTGAGGTGACCCCCAAACATAAACTTATTTTCATTGCTACTTCATAACTATAATTTTGCTACTGCTATGAGCCATAATGTAAATACTTTTGGAGATAGAGGTTTACCAAAGGGATTGACACCCACAGGTTGAAAACCTCTGAACTAGATAAATGTCTGGTCCTGACACTTCAGTCCCACACTGGAAACCAGGTTTTCACAAAAGAACCTCCTAGCTTTATACTCAAATGATATCTGAAACACAGAAGATGGCTACTGTTACCACTGCTGTCCAACATAGTCTTAAAAATCCTTACAAAGCTCATAAACAAATATACATAAATTAAAATTTAAAGATACAAAGCAAGAAAACTAAAAAAGATTATCCATTTTCAGATAGCATAATTTCATAGGTACAAACCCCACAATGTTTTACACACACACACACACACACACACACACACACACACACACACACACACACACAAATGCACACCTCAGACTTTTCCCTGTGACCAAATACCTAAGAGACACAGCTTAACAGAAATAATTGTTGGTTTTGGCTTAATGTTTTAGACAGTTCAGTCCATCATGGCTTGCACAGTGAGGCAAGGCAAAGGAGAGTAGTTCGTAGCATGGTAAAGCAGAAGAAGGGGAAAAAGAAAGAAGTTGATGCAAGAGAAATCCTGGAAGGACACATCCCCAAATGACTTACTTCCTCTAGCCAAACCCACTTACCTTTTGCCACATCTCAATGCCATGATGCAGTGCATCCGACAAGAGATGCATCCATCATTAGTCCAGAGCCCTCATGGTCTACATCGGTAACCAGGCCATTAGACCCCTCGGAGGCTTACTGCTCTCCCAAGCATTTCTCAATTCAATTGAGCTGATGGTTAAGATTAGCCACCAAATGAAAAAAAAAAGAGAGAGAGAGAGAAAGAAAAAGAAAATCAGCAAATTTTCCAGACACAAAATCAATACACACAAAAATATTATATTTCTTTATGCTAGCAATGAACATCTTTATAATGAAATTAAGAAAACAATTCTATTTACAATAGCATCAAGAAAAACGAGGTAGTTGGAAGCCTAATTAAAGATATCAAATAGTCATGCATTGGAACCTACATTAAAAAATCACTGAACAAAACTTTAAAATGTTCATGACTGTAAATCTTAATATCAAAAGTGTCAATACTGTCAAAACACTCTATACATTTTACAAAATCCATATCTTACTACAAAGATACTTTTGCAAAGAAAGAAGAAAACCTATCCTAAAATGTATATGATGCTTTGGGTTTGAATTTGAAATTTCTCCCACGGGCTCAAATTTTGAATTTCCAGTCTCCATCTTGTGACGTCTGTGGATCTCTCAGGAGGTTTGACCTGAGAGAAAAGGTAGAGAATGAGGTGTAGGCCATGCCTTCCCCTGGTCCCAGTATAGCCTGTTCTGCTTTCTAATCTACCTCCATATAAGTCTCTAATATACACGATCACCCTGGATAGAGACGCTCCTGTTGCCATGCCTCCAACCAGATCTAAAACCCCTCTGAATGTGTAAGCCCAAAAAGCTGTTCCTCTACTGAGATGTTTTGCCTTGTATTTGGAGTCACACTGACACGATTGTAGTCAATGCTATGGAATCTCATGACACCCAAAAGAGCAGTAACATTTCTGGAAAAGAAGAGCACTAGAGTTGGATTGCCCATGCTTAAAACATATCATAAAGCTAATCGAAACGGCACAGAGCTGGTAGGAAGCAAAGATATACATGAATGTAATAGAAAAGAGACTCTGGAAAGAAATCTTGGCACATGTGGTCAGACAATCTTTGACAAAATTGTTAAGACTATTTAATCAGGGAAGGGCATTCTACTGAATAAATCTTACTGGGAAAACTTGATATCCATTCAGCAAGAGTCTTCTTGCAAATTTGTCTCCTTAAGTCAAACTTTGAGAAAACTCGAGAGGCCACAAGTATTGCTGTTCCGCAGATCCCCTGGAACTAAGAGAGGCAGCGACAGAAGAGAAAGACCATGATTTGGTGGAGATCAATAGTTTAGGTGTTTAGCAGGGGACAGTGGGAGCTTCAGTTGATAATGTGTATTCTTTCTGTGAAAAGGGTCTATCAAGCTCTGTGAGTCACAACTTACAATGTAGGCAATTTTGAAAGCCATTTTGGAAGGCAAGTAAAGAAACCACTTTTCTGGTGTGGTAGTAGCCCAGAGAAGGTCCCCAGAGACTCTATTACTCACCCAGCAGAAGGATGCTACCCCCAAACAAAGAACTAAATGATGGTTATAAAATAACAAAACCCCTGACACAAATTCTCTCCAAAAAGGCCATGACAACTTGCTCACCACCCTAACTGGGTAGAGACAAGGACAAAGACAAAGGAAGAAGAGAGAAAGATGTATAATGTGGTTTATTATTTTTTAGTTAAGCTTTCCTTTGGCAACTCTCAACATTACATCACACACACACACACACACACACACACACACACACACACCTCACATCTAAATGTCAGAAACTCTCAGGACATTTCTCCTTGCTTTTGGTTCTCAGGAAAACTAGCTCAACACTCCTTTTCTTGGGTAAAAACCTGGCTTTCATGACCTCAAGGTCCAGGACAGAGTTTCCCCCCATCTTTGAAGTGACAAGGCCAAGCAAAGACATCATTGGTGTCTGTTCTTCCATCACAGTTCTATACTGCCTGTCTTGTGATGCTGTCTTCATGTAGTCCAAATGCAAATTATCACCAAACACAATTATTGTGCAATTAAGCTCATTTAGTTTTAGTTGCCACTCTGATGTGGTTTAGTGTTGGATAAAAATTCTGTTGGCATCAGTTACAGAACTTCATGAAGAAGCAAGGTGTCTTACTCAGGGTTTTATTGCTATGAAGAGACACTATGACCAAGGCAACTCTTATAAAGGCAAACATTTATTTGGGGCTGTCTTAGTTTCAGAGGTTCAGTCCATTATCATTATGACAGGAGGCATGGCAGTACGCAGGCAGAGATGGTGCTAGAGAAGGAACTGAGAATTCTATATCTTGATCCTAAGGCAGGCAGAAGGATACTCTTCTGCAGGCAACAGGCAGGAGGATCTCTTCTACAATGGACAGTTTGAGTATAGGACCTCAAAGCCCATGCCCACTTATTGCATCAAGGACATACTTTCTAATAGTGTCACTCTCTATGGGTCAAGCATCCAAACACAGAGTCTTTGAAATCCAAATCTATTCAAACCATCACACAAAGCTAACACCACAACATCTATCCCATCTCTGAGCTGTTGGAGCATGTGAAAAGGCCAGTCCTACAGATCCAAAGCTGCAGGATCTCCATGGCACAGGTCAAAAACAGGATATATAAGAGGAGTCCAGGTGAGGTTCCATTATTGATAGTGCAGCAAAATCCAGAGGCCTCAAACCAGACCAACAACTCACTGCAATAAACATACACAAGTAAAGATGTATAGACAAAAGGGTATACTGTGGGACATACTGTGACACACCACAGTTTCCATGACAAGGTTTTTTTTTCTTATTCTATGTTTTTTTTGGGGGGGTAGGGGGTGGCAAGGGAGGAGGTCAAATATGAAGGGAAGAAGAGATGAATGGGATTGGATGCATGATCTGAAACTCATGAAGAGTCAATAAAAAGTTTTAGAACTTTAGTCTTTCTTCCCGAGAATATTTGATAGGTATTACATTAGTGTATATGTTTTGGAGAAATTAATATGCCTTTAGACATCTAGATCACAATGTGTAAAAAACATTGAAGTTTTCTCATGATTTAGTTTATCACTATAGAAACCATAAATTCTAGAAATATGCTAAGAAGAAAGCACAAAGCACCATTATTTGCACAGTCCCATCAGAAAGCCAAAAATGTTTTAAAAACTTACAGCTGATAAGCCTGAGCTGAACACACCAAGAAAAAAATCATCAAAAATAAATATTCTGGAAGCACTTTTAAAAATATCTATAAGGCAAGAAAATTAAAAACCTCTACTTATCATTACAACTATATATATATACATATATACTATATTAATAAATATGAAAGAACTTTATTTTAAAATGAAATATAACCATTATGTGGGATGTAGAGACACGAGATCAAGGCTTGAAAGTTAACCTCAGCCATTGCCAAAGACCAGACTCAGCTTGGAGAAGGGTTCTGGGAGAAGTAGTGTCTGGGAGCAGTGAAAACAAACGACTCGAAGTCTAATCGTGGGTCCAGCTGGCGGCCTGTGTTCTGCTTAGGACAGCTTCCCAGACTGTTCTTTCTATGTTCTGAAGATCTCCAGACAGCTCTCTGCATGAGACAGCTTTTTCTTGCTATTCTAAAAAAAAAAATAAAAATGAAAATAAAAAAATTTAAAAAAAAATTCTCTGGATAGCTCATCTCTTGCAAATCATAAGCCCAGTTTTTCATTTTCCATATCAATCCAGTCACTTACTCCAGGTTTCCCTTTGATTATCCTATGAGTCAGCATCCCTAGACCCCAGCCCTTTGGTTCTTAGGAGAAGCAAGAACACAGTTTCTTTTAACATTGCAAAAGAATTAAGAGATCTGCCTGACTCCACTGAGCACAGAGGATAAGCTAGCTGGGTGAGACTTGAAAACTGACTGTGGTGGATGTACGATGCAAGCAGGTTTCCCACAATTCTACTCCCTACATAGTTCCAAGTTCATCTGCTCTTATAAAAGACACTGTGTGACATTTGGAAGGTGGAAGTAAAACCTGGGACACGTACCTGCTGAACATTTGGTTCAGGGTCATCAGACCCTACCCAACTCGTCGATGGCGTGTCCCTGGCTCACTCGACCTGTCCTGATGGGTATTTAGTCATCTTCTCTAATGGGTACCAGTTTAATGGTTAGAGCTTTAACAAAAGAGCTGGCCTGTCCCTGAGGACCTGCAGCTACTAAATTTGGAGGCTTGGGCTGAAAAATGTTTGAAAAATAATCCTAAAAAGATAAACACCTTTAAAATAATATCTGTAAATCAGTAACATGGGCATTGTTTCAGTAAATAAATTTAATTGTGTTTGTTTGGGTAATTTTTTCAAAGCAGTGTTTCTTTTTTCTTTTTTTCCTTTTTTTTTAGACTTTTTTATTTACATTTCAAATGTTATCCCCTTTCCTGGTTTCCCCTCCGAAACACTCTACCCCATCCTGCCCACCCATGCTCACCAACCCTCCCTGTCCTGGCATTCCCCTACACGGGCATCGAGCCTTCACAGGACCAACGGCCTCTCCTTCCTTTGACATCCAACAAGACCACCCTCTGCTACATATGCAGCTGGAGCCATGGGTCCCTCCATGTGTACTCTTTGGTTGGTGGTTTAGTCCCTGGGAGCTCTGGGGTACTGGTTGGTTCATATTGTTGTTCCTCCTATGGGGCTGCAAGCTCCTTCAACTTCTTGGTCCTTTCTCTAGCTCCTCCATTGGGGACCCTGTACTCAGTCCAATGGTTGGCTGAGAGCATCCCCCTCTGTATTTGTCAGGCACTGGCAGAGCCTCTCAGGAGACAGCTATATCAGACTCCTGTCAGCAAGCGCTTGTTGACATCCACAATAGTGTCCAGGTTAGGTGACTGTATATGGAGTGGATCCCCAGGTGGGGCAGTTTCTGGATGGCCTTTCCCTTAGTCTCTGCTCCACACTCAAAGCAGGGTTTCATATAGGTCATGTTAGCCTCAGATTCGCTAGGTGACTCGCCAGGTCTGGCATGGCCTTGGTAGGGGTGAACTGGCATGGTTCCTGCCCCTGGAACAGGGCCAGCAGTGCACAGCCCTCCAGAAGTGCCAATGGCTGCTGTGGGCAAAAGGCTTGTTTGTATAATAATGTACATATTTTCATGTTCCCCCGAGGAATATCTTCCCTATTAATGCTAATGACTCCATGATAATCAGAGACAGCACAAATCTAAATCTGGGAGGCAAAGGTGTGGCTAATATCTCAGCAAGATGGTAAATGCTGGGGCCTTCAGCACAGCCTTTAAAGGTCACATGAAATGGAAAGCTCCACTGTGAAGGTGGGTGGTGCCTGTAGAAGGAGACCCAATGGAAACAGCTGTGCTTTGCATGTCTTGCCCTAGTAGTGCCTTCCCAGAGTGCTGGTAAGTCCATCCACCCTGCTGCTACTGACACCTATGCTTCTGCTGTTCTTTAGGACATCAGGGACATCAAAGCCCAGCTTCTTCAGCCTGTAGAAGCTGTAGAAGACCAAAGGCTCTCTAGGGACCCTCCAGGCCTTCTGCACCACTTTATAAACTGATCTAACAAACTGTCCTTTAATATGTATTCCTTCTGTTGGTTCTTTTGATCTAAAGAACATTGATTAATACATATCTGCCTAATATTTTCAAAGTCTAAAATAAAATATAACAACTACTTATTCACAAACGAAAACATGCATAAAGAACTTAAACACATGTTTGATGTTAATGCTCACTAGAAATCAAAATGCAAATGTAAAATGCTTTCTCAATCTTTGGGCAGAAATGATACACATCTTAGCTTGACAATGACATTGAAAAAACCACGAGAAAATGTCAATGTTCTTATAGTCTATGATCTAGATGACTAAAAGCTTATTAATTTATCAAAAACATACTCAATAATGTAATATCTATCAGATATTCTAGGGAAAAAAGACTAATTTTTTTAAGATTTTATTGACTTTATGAGTTTCACATCATGCATCCAATGTCATTCGTCTCCCCATCCCTTCACATCTGTCCTCTGCCCTTGCAACCTCTCTTCCCCCGAAGAAAAGAAAATAAGACAGAATTAAAAAAGAAAAAAGAAAAACCTTGCTGTCAAAGCTGTAGTGTATGGCAGTGTGTCACACAGTATACCCTCTTGTCCATATGTCTTTACTTGCAAATGTTCATTGTAATGAGTCACTGGTCTGGTTCGAGGTCTCTGACTTCTGCTACACTATCAATAGTGGATCCTCACCTGTATTCTTCTCAGACATCCTGTTTTTGCCCTGTGTCGTGAGATCCTGCAGCTTTGGATTTGCAGCACTGGTCTTTTCATGTGCTCTAGTAGGTCATAGATGTTGGGGTGGGCCAACTCAAAGCCCTGTATCTGGACCTGGGTGGAAGGTGAGTTGGTCATCCCACCCACTCTCCTGCACCCACACATCCAAAGCAAGCTCTCCAGCACATCTCCTGCTAGCTCACCCAATGCGGCAGCCACAAGGGGCAGGGCCAGCTCTCCTGTTCTCATGCCCTCAGGGCTAGCTCGCTCACACCCACACCACCAAAAGCAAACTCTACTGTGCTGCCCAGGTGAGGGTCAGGGCCTGCTCTCCTGAGTACAGCAGCCAGCAAGAGGTGGAGTCAGCTCTCCAGAATGCCACAGCCACAGAGGGGAGGGGCCAGCTCTGCACAGTCCTGAGACATCAACATGATCCCAGTAGAAGGCTCAGACCTGGGACATTCTCATGGTCTTTAGTAGTAACCTGATCCATGGATATCAACAGAGACCCCTACTGCTGCATGGTCACAGACACAGACATGGCCTTCAACCACAGCACACGCTGAGACTTCAATAAACTTTGCTATCTTTACACAATAAAATGTTGGGCTGAGACTTCAATAAACTTTGCTATCTTTACACAATAAAATGTTGAGGAAACGGGAAAGGGGAAGTGATTTGGAATGTAAATTAAAAAAATAAAATAATATTAAATTAAAAAAAAAAAAATGTTGGGGCATGAAGCCCTGAAAACATTTGAGTAAAAGCATCAAACAGTACATACTCTACATCAATAAACTTTTATCATATAGTATCAATTTTCAAAACATAATTTTCAATATATATTCATGCATACAGATTAAAATTAATAAAAAGCTGTACACTAAACATAAGTCTAAAAATCCTATTGTGCTTATTTTCATTGAATATGTATTATTAATTTAGTACAAAGAAATCAATAAAATTTCAAGTGTTCCAATACTGTTAAAAATCTTCTCCCCACCCCCAAATATGCTCAACTATTTGACATGAAATGTACAAAAATAGGGAAGAGAGAGGGCTTAGTTTAGACGGGATGATAGCAAAGCCACTCTTCAAGAAGTACAGTTCATAATAAGCTTTAAAAGATGGTAGAATCTTGGTTGGGAATGGAGGAGGCCCTGGAGGGTATGGGAGAGACGAGCTCAGTTTAAGGTGCAGCAGGTGCAGACTTCCATTTTAAACATGAAGCTGAAAGATAGGATAGCATCTAAAAATGTGGTTTCATCAGTCTGAAGAGGAGGTTGAGTTTCTTGGTAAGGATGCAGCCTTCTTCTGGGTTGATATTTAATCTGTAATGGGGCCTGAGAAATGTGTCTTTCACCCACTGGCCATGTGCCTTAGGGCCCTGCAACAGGTGCTCTGAGCTGAGAATTCTTGGTACCCAGTGGTCACAAAAGTTGCCCCAAGTGATCTTCTTTGTGAATACAAAAATCCCCAACACCCACACAAGATATCAGCATTGGCTGTGTATGACTATAACCCCAGTGTGGTAGGTAAAAGGCAAGTAGACCCCAAAAGCTCACAATCCACAGCTTCTAAAATCTGCAGTTCACTGAGGAAGAAGTGATAGAAGGAGGAACACAGCATCCTTCTTTGGTCCATAGGTGAGAACATTCACCCTCATGTGCAACACACACACACACACAGAGAAACACACACAGACATACACACATACATACATATACACACACAGACACACACATAGGCACACACACGTACACAAACACAGACACACACACTCAGACACACAGAGAGAGACACACACACACAGAGAAACACACACACACAGAGACATACACACATACATACATATACACACACAGACACACACATAGGCACACACACGTACACAAACACAGACACACACACACATACATACACACACAGAGACACACACACTCAGACACATACACACACACACACACACGCTATGCTGGCTGGCGAGTTTTATGTCAACCTGACACCATCTAAAGTTATCTGAGAGGAAGGAGCCTCAGCTGAGAAATAAGATCGGGCTGCAGATAAGCAGTGAACAGAATGTTCAGACCTGTGCATGATGGGTCACTCCTTGGATTTAATCTCAGCCAATACTAATGATGTGTAAATTAATTGATTTCATTTCTATGTGTAGAGGCATACTCTAGAACAAAAAAGAAATAGGCAAAGATCTAGAGAGGTGACTCAGCAGTTAAGAGCACTTGCAGAGGACCAGAGTTCAGTTCTCAGCACCTACATCTGGAAGATCATAAGCACATATAACTCCTGCTCCAGGGAGATCCAGTACCTCTGCCCTCTGCAGGCTCCAATACTCATGTGCACATGCCCACACAGACACACAGACATACACACACACACACACACACACACACACACACACACACACACACACAAATACCCATAATTTAAAAACAAAATGCATCTTAATAGGAAGTAGGTTTGAAAAAAAAATCCAACTATTGGCAAATCTGGCATGGAAAGCTGTGAATCACAAACTTGGAAACTTGAGAAGCTGGAGACATGATAAATAATGCTAACAGTGAAGGTCCTAGTGACTTCAAAGTGCCTTGTACTGAATTTAAATATCAAAATGTATCCTCAGACCGCCTACACACATGAGCACACATGCACACACACACACACACACACACACACACACACACACACACACACACATGCAGAGAGAGAGAGAGAAACACATACAAACACGCATACACATTTAAAAACCTGCAAGTCTGTAAAGATTTTGAGAGAAAGTATTCTGAAAAATGCTGTGTGTTGCAAAATAAATCACTTTTTTCAGACTTTTTTTTGCTGTTCTGCTCTCCAGAACTATTTTTCATTCACAAAAAAATAAATAAATAGATAAAAAGGAATACAGTTCATTTTTTTAAAAAAAAAGTTGGATTAATCTCTATTACTTGTAAATATTTGTGCACGTTTCCAAAGAACCCATATGCTTAACTACATTTTTGCACCATTGCTTACATGTTCAATACATCTAGGTCTCATGTATTGTCCTCTTACAATAAAGTGCTCAGATGAGAAGGTGATAACCCCTAGCTTTGCGCAGTGGCAGTATCGTAGCCAATGAGGTTTATCCGAGGCGCGATTATTGCTAATTGAGAAGGTGATAACCCAAACAACCTTACAACCAATCAGCAGACACTCAGAAGAAGAAGAAGAAAAGAGGAAGTAGAAATAATTTATAAAATTGGTGCATACATAGTATGAAGATGATTTTTTTCCAAAAAAAATGATTTTCTCAATATGAAATTTGTTCAGGATTCACAGGGTTAATAAACAAGTTAAAAAAAAATAACTGGTGAATGTCAGTGGCCCCACCCCCATCCATCTCTCACCTTCAGCCTCACGGCAAGTAGGATGTGGACACATTGTTCTACATGGTCCTCACAGTAACACTGCTGACAGTGATTACCCTGTGCTGCTTGTGAGACTGAGAAGCCCAATATGGCCCCGGGAATCCTTCTTGTCATTTGAGCATATGAAGCTTGTTGAGAGATTTCTAACTGCAGCTGCTTTTCAGAGAGCCTGCCGTTGTTTATATCTCGGCCTCCAAAATACAAAATGGGCCGTTGCTAGGAATGTACCTCTTCACTTCCTGACCATTGAAAGAAAGTCAGCCCGGTGTTTCTGTTGTTCCTTCCCAGATGTTCCCTCAGTCCAGCCATGTTGCGTGACACAATGCTTTGCCTCAGCCTTGGACAGCAAAATCAACTATCTTGAATTATTAGTATCCCTTTGGTGGAGCTTGCATGCACTATAGTGATACAATAATACCACAGAGAAGCAAGTCTCGGGGCATATTACATGTTGAATGCTGGCAAAAGCTGACAACAAAAACCAGAGATAGGTGAGGTTTACCATCAAGATGTTTCTGAGGTGGACACACTTCCATGAGGGTCAAGACTATGGCTGGCAAACGTGGATAGATGAAGACGCTGCCTTTGTCTGGGGCCAATGCTCGGCACATGAGAGCACCGGCTTCTCTCCCAGAGGATCTGAGTTTAGCTCCCTGTGTTCCCACCAATCTCCCAACCACCTGTAACCACACCTTCTAGGGTCCCAACACTCCCTACTGGCTCTGCAGTATATGCGACTGTACATACTTATGACATCCACCCAGAAACACCGACTGAGTTTAAAAATACATTTTTAAAAAGTAGTTGGCTTTACATATAAATGCCTATCTATGTCGATTTGTCAGTCTTAAATACATATTTATTGATTAAAATATCAAAAAAAATAGAGAGACCATTTCATTAGGTCAAGGATTTTTTTTTTAAGTTTTTGGAATGATGCACAGAGATGGGGAAACTACGAATTTTATTTCAGAGAGTAAAAATAATCTATTTTTATGAATAAGAAGACACTCAGCCACAGAAAACCTCCAAGCTCTTGAGGTTCAAGTCGTCCTCACCCTGCTGAGGGAAGGAGGTTCACACTCCATGCATCTAACACACTTGGTTGCTTGGTACTGACAGATAAATAAACACAGCCACAGGACATTTAATGACTCCAGGCAGACTGAAAGAGCAAAAGTCAAAAAGAATTCATCAAAAAAAAAAAAAGAATTCATCTTTCAGTACCAGAGTTGTTGCCTGTCCTTACAATACTCTCCGTCACTAGAAACAAACAAAAACAGCCCTAAGCATCTTTCCAAGAACTAAGCTAAAATAAGAGCTTCCTCCTCCTTTCTTTAAGCATGTACCTGGCATCCTGTGCTTTCTGGATTGTCTCATTACCAGCATTACCAGCCCCATCCCATAAGCCTGGGCACTTGTCGTATTGAGATGGGAGGACTGCAAGATCCGAGCTAGCCTGGGCTACAAAGTGGGTTCAAGTCTGCTCAAGTAAAAGGGACCGTTCATTGTGAAAGCATGTGCCAAGCTCGAATGAGGCCCTGGGTTCCATTCCCAGCACTGCCAAACAAGGAAAAAAAATAGCCATATAAGTAGACATTTGAAAAGTCACATTGTGCGTCTTCTCCCTCTGCCACTTGCATGAAAAGCACCTCAGCTGTGACACTCCCCACCACATCTTCAGCTCTGCAATCGTTCGAGTTACACTGGCCATGTTACTGTAAACAGCAATGACGCCCGCCCATGGGCACAGGGACATTGTCCATCCAGACTGCCAGAGACCCCACCTTTCCTTGCTGGCTGTAGGATGTTTACAGGACCCCTGAGAGATGCTCTGCTAATGAGTTACAGGCTGCCTCATCCATCCAGGACTTGACTATCCGTCTAATCTTCTGAAATTCCTAACCTTGTGCTTCCTCCCTCCTCCTACAAGAGGTCCTTCTGGGAGACACTGGATACAGGGATGAGCCCTTCTAATCTGAGGTCCTACAGACTTGTGGATATGTACAGCCCAGGGGGCTGCAGTTTTGTTTATCTTTCCTACTTGTCTGGTGGGAGGTTTGGGTAAATGAGAAGGCTTCAGATTTCAGGCCTTGGAAAAATATCTGAGTGGCTCGTTGCTGCCGTTTTAAAATTCCAAGCATTCATGATGGAGATCCGAAACTGTTTTACTTGAAAATGAAATTGTGTGCTTTGACTGTAGTAATCCTCCACCCGGACTATAAGAAAGACCTTGCGCATACTACTATGTTTTAAAAGCAAAGTTGATGGTCAATGGGTGATTGTTTCATGCAATTTGAAGATAATTATGAAAGAGTAAGATGTCCTTACATAAGCAGCAAGGACATCATTTCTAAAGTCGACGGAGGATAAGCTGTGCTTTATTTTAAACAGACTAACATAGGAAAGAGAACTTTGGGAACAAAAATATTTTGGAAGTTTCTTGGTTTTCGATATTTAGCACTGCATTTCACCTTGGAATCTATGACTTACAAGCCTTTAGAAAGTCCGATGGGGTTGTAATGTGGACACATTTTGAATCAAAACTGTGATGCTCCTCAGTTAAGGACAAACATTGTGAGACCTGATCGCTTGCCTTTGCAAAGTTAGGGTTTGTGAGTTCAGTTCCCAGGTGATAGTAAGCAGGCAATCAATTTGATTGATTCCTGATTCTTGGTGAGATCACATCTCTCCCCTAAACACAGAGGCCTTCAAAGGGACTGCTCCTGAAGGAGACTTCTGATGAGGCAAGGTATTGGTAGAATAATTTCAGTCTTGGTGGGACAGTGCATCGCAGCTGAACTTTATGAGTGTTGGAATGACAATGTGTTAGACTTGAGGAGAGCCTACACTTCAAAGACTGTGAGACAGTATATAGTGCCCCTTCTCTACCCTGTACACATTCAGATTTCTCCCAGACAAGACCTTCCCACTAAGATGACAAGTTCTAAAGTCCAGTGCAGTCTGAATTGGATGTTCAACGATGAATAACCCTTGTGGATGAAAAAAGTCAGAATCAGTTGACAACCATTCTAGTCCTGAGGTGTATAAAAGACTTGCCATCTTTGTGAGCTGTCATTTATCTATTACCTACTGTGAACCTTCTATGGTATGAAAGTTTTCATAAACCTTCTACCTATCTTCTCTGTATGATGCTTTGCTTCTGTCTCTACAGTTTTGTTAGCCTGGATGCTGGAACTAGCAGTAAAGGTTTGTAAAGTGAACTAGGAATGTAATCTATCAAGCAGTAGAAATCTGCTATATCACAGACACCTTGAACTAAACGACTAACTGAACTGGTCTTATGTCTAACCTTTGTCCACAGCCACCGGATAGACCGCAGGCAAAGAGCTAGAACCATGGTATTTCAGTTGAAATTTTAGAAACTAATAGTATTTTATATTTCGGAAAAGTTGTTGAGTAAGCTATTGCATCTGTGCTAGGCCAAACATTATCATTAAATAACTATCTGTTATGGCTAATTTGTAGAATAATGTGTGTGTGCATGCTATATGTATGTGTTCATGACACATGAACATAAACATGTATGTATGGGTACATGGGCATGTGTACAGAGGCCAGAGGTTCATCTAGATTATCTTCTTCATTCATTTAGACTTGTTTTGGAGAAAAGTCTCTCACTGATCCTGGAGATCAGTGACCAACTAAACCAGTGGACCAGCAATCCCAGACACACACACACACACACACACACACACACACAGAGAGAGAGAGAGAGAGAGAGAGAGAGAGAGAGAGAGAGAGAGAGAGAGAGAGAGAGAGAGAGCTTTTTACATGGGTGTTGAGTATCCAAACTCAGGCTTTCAAGCTTACATGAGAAACATTTTACTGACTGAGTCATTTTCTCCAACCCTAAAGTAATTTATTAGTCACAGAATGTAAAATAAGTTAACCTAACCAGGAAACTGAGAAATTAGTCCACTGTTTTCTAAGTTCAACACATTTATAGATGTTCATTTCATGATAAGCTCCTTTGTTTCCTTTCTTCCTTTGATGAACATTCTTGAAAGACTAGATGATAGAAAATAAAAAGCATTAAAGAAAATATTCCCACTGACATGAGTTTCCAACATGTTAAAGAACTCTTCCCTAGGAGTTGGAGAAATGCCTCAGTGGTCAAGAGCACTGACGGCTTATCCGGCAGACCTGGCTCGATTCCTAGCACCCACATAGTGGCTCAAAACTGTTTGGAACTCCAGTTCCAAGGAATCTAATGCCGTCTTCTGACCTATGCGCACAGCAGGCACACAAGCCTGAAATCTGGCTCTTTTGTAACATGTTTTATTTTCTGCATTTACCTTTACCTACTACCACTTCATCCACTCTTTTAAGGAAGGTAGCTTTCAAAGAAACAAACTTTAGAATTTGCCACCTGGAAAACAGAAGCTTCTTCAGATCGAGTGTGTGTAAATGTTCTGAGATGTATTCATCTTCTGTGTGCACTGCTTTGGCTGTATGTATTGGCATACATGTATCATTGACAAAATGAGTATGCATGGTGACCATGGAGGTCAGAAGGGTGTCAGATCCTCTGAACTGTGGTCACATGTGGTTGTGAACCACTGTGTGGGTACTATGAACTGAACCCAAGTCATCTGCTGCACCAAGTGCTCTTAGCCACTGAGCCTTCTCTCGAGCCCCTTTACCTTGTAAAGGAAGAGCAGTGGTTGCTGTTCTTCTTGTTATATACGGTACTTTCTAATGTTAGTTCTTCTAGATTGCACAGAGCTCTGGATAAATGAAGCATTTTAATGAGTAGTCCTACTGAAAAAATAACAATAAAGCAAAATATTTTGGCCAAAACTAGCCAGAAATTTTTAAGACTACAGTGCATTTCACCCAATGTTTTCATTAACTCCTATTAAGAAAAACTATATTAGCAATAGTGTTAAAAACTGCATGGTATTGGTACAGTAACAGACATGTAGATCAATGGAACAGAATTGAAGACCCAGAAATGAATCCACACTCCTATGGTCACTTGATCTTTGACAAAGGAGCGAAAACCATCCAGTGGAAAAAAGATAGCATTTTCAACAAATGGTGCTGGCTCAGCTGGAGGTCAACATGCAGAAGAATGCAAATTGACCCATTCTTATCTCCTTGCACTAAGCTCAATTCTAAGTGGATCAAAGATCTCCACATAAAACCAGACACACTGAAACTAATAGAAGGGAAACTAGGGAAGAACCTTGAACATATGGGCACAGGGGAGAATTTCCTGAACAGAACTCCAATAGCTTATGCTCTAAGATCAAGAATAGACAAATGGGACCTCATTAAATTACAAAGTTTTTGCAAGGCAAAAGACACTGTCAAAAAGACAAAGTGGCAACCAACTAACTGGGAAATGATCTTTACCAACCTTACATCCGACAGAGGGCTAATATCCAAGATATACAAAGAACTCAAGAAGTTAAACTCCAGAGAGGCAAGTAACCCTATTAAAAAATGGGGTACAGAGCTACACAAAGAGTTCTCACCTGAAGAATATCTAATGGCTGAGAAGCACCTAAAGAGATGTTCAGCATCCTTAGTCATTAGGGAAATGCAAATCAAAACAACCCTGAGATTCCATCTCACACCAGTCAGGATGGCTAAGATCAAAAACACAGGAGACAGCAGTTGTTGGCGAGGATGTGGAGAAAGAGGAACACTCCTCCACTGCTGGTGGGATTGCAAGCTGGTACAACCACTCTGGAAAGCAGTCTGGCGGTTCCTCAGAAAACTGGGCATGACACTCCCGGAGGATCCGGCTATACCACTCCTGGGCATATACCCAGAGACTTTACCTGCATGCAATAAGGACACATGCTCCACTATGTTCATAGCAGCCTTATTTATAATAGCCAGAAGCTGGGAAGTACCCAGATGTCCCTCAACGGAGGAATGGATTCAGAAGATGTGGTATATCTACACAATGGAATACTACTCTGCAATTAAAAACAATGAATTCACGAAATTCCTAGGCAAATGGTCAGATCTTGAAAATATCATCCTTAGTGAGGTAACCCAATCACAAAAGAACACACATGGTATGCAGTCACTGATAAGGGGATATTGACCCAGAATCTCAGAATACCCTAGACACAATCTGCATATCAATAGATTTCTAAAAAGATGGAAGGAGAGACCCCTGGTCCTGGAAAGACTGGATGTAGGGGAACGCCAGGACAGAGTAACGAGAGGGGGTTGAATGGAGAAAAGAGGGAGGGAAGGGGGCTTATGGGACTTTCGGGGAGGGAGGAAACGGGAAAGGGGAAGTGATTTGGAATGTAAATTAAAAAAATAAAATAAAAAATAAAAAAAAAAAGAAAAACTATATTGTGGGACAAAAATATTTGGAAACCAGAATGTAATGAGAAAGAGCCAAATGTTTTTCATTCACTATATTCTGTCTCCGTCTCTCTGTGTCTGTGTCTGTCTTTCTCTTTTTCATTTTCTGTCTATTTATCTGATTTCATTTTACTTTATATTTATACATATAATATGTTTTGGTCAAATTCACACCCACTTCCAATCCCTCCCCATCTCTCTATTTCCCTACTGTTTGTGTGTGTGTGTGTGTGTTTGTGTGTGTGTGTGTTTGTGTGTGTGTGCATGTTTAATACACTCTGAGTTCATTTAGTGCTGCCTGTGTGTGCATAGGTGAGGAACTATATACACAGGCAGTTTCTAAGGCTCTGTAGCATTAAAGAAAATAACTCTCTCTGCCTGAGAAGTAATCAACTGCCCTATAGGGCTGAAACTTAAGATCCTCCCTGATTCATTCTGGGACTTGAGCTGGCTTGGTCTTATGCATGGAACCACAGCCGTGGGAGTTCATATGTACAATGGCACTGTCAAAAGTTTGACAAGTACGATGTCACTGCAGCCATCTACTCTCTCTGACTCCTACAATCTCTTGTCCCTGAGCCTTGATGTAAGCGGGTGTGATGTAGAAGTCCCATGAAAAGAAGAGACCTCTCCAGCCTCGTATTCTCTGCACTACATGTTGGTGGCTTACGAGTCTCTGTATTAACTGCCATCTACTACAAAAACTTCTTGCATGAGAGTTGAGAAATGCACTAATCTATGGATATACAGATAACAACTTACCAAAGACATAAGTAATGTTTTCAGTAAAATCAAAGAAGAAATTTTCCCTATGTTACTGGTAGATAAACAATAGGAAGAAAAGAAGGGCTGCAAGCAGGCATCCTCCTGACTGGGTGAAGATTTGCTCATGAGTAACTGAAGGCTCAAATCCTGAGAATGCTTAACCTATGTGACCAATCCTGGGATAGAAAATTTTGTTTGACTTTGCACTGCGTGAAAAGGAAATCTTTTCAAATTGCTGGGATGAGACCCGAAGGAATGTAACAATTCTTCAGAGTTTAGCAGTCCAAATCTTCTTGGTGAATGTTTTCATGTTGCTTTTATTCCTTCAGAACCACATGAACTTCCTATCCCTCCAAACAATGCCAGGAACCCAGGCAAAGGAGACTGAAAGTGTAGCTCAGTGGGCAAGTACTTGCCCAGCAATCTTGAGTCTTTAGAATCAAACTCCAGAAATGAAAGAAAGAAAGAAAGAAAGAAAGAAAGAAAGAAAGAAAGAAAGAAAGAAAGAAAGAAAGAAAGAAAGAAAGAAAGAAGGAAGGAAGGAAGGAAGGAAGGAAGGAAGGAAGGAAGGAAGGAAGGAAGGAAAAGGAGAAAAAGAAACAACAATAATAACAAAAAGACAGAGGAAACCATAAAAAAAGATAATTTGGCTTGTTGCATGTCCTTTAATGTTAAGATGCTTTGAAAGCACTTTTTTTCTGTCAAAATATTTTCAGGGTCAGGGGATTAAAGGACCCCGGGAGAGCACAAAGATTTAAAGCATCCAGCAAATTAAGCTCCTTCCTCTCACAGACATATTAGAGTCTTTGAGTCTTTAATATAATTTAAGGCAATTGTCCCTGTAGGGAGGTCAGACAGTTTGCACAGTTACCCTGAAATAGTTGACCTGCCCGAGGAAACTAGAAGAATTTCAAGGGTACATTTCAAGACGCTGTTTCTGTTGATAACAGCGTTCCAGAATTTATATTTATTAATATTGCTTTATTTTGGTCAGACTCCCACAGGAAATCCTGAGGAGTGTCCGTTGCTGGCATATTTTATCTCCGATGGCTGCATCCCTTTGGTCTTGTACCCTGACTGCTAGGATGAAGCGCACCTTTGAAAGCCTTTAGCAGAGCTGAGAGTGACAACAAGCAGGGATTTCAACACTCGAGGAACACAATCCATCGACTTTCTCTAGTTATCATTAAAATGTCTTCTAGACATAGGTCATAACTGGAAACCTATAAATGATGCCTGTGTAGCGGGCCCTTCCCACAGAGCTGGAGTCCCAAGTGATTAAAATTTATCACACTGTTCTTACAGCTACAAATACTGCTGATCTGTCATTACTTAGAAAGTACTATTCATAACATTTTGATTTCCATCCAAATAGCTTTTTTTCCCCTGAATTTCCCATAAAATGCTCTTGATCTTTTTCTTAAAAGGTCTAATCCACTTCTTCTTTGAAAGAACAAAGAAAGAGGCCGATTGTTCTCTCCTTTAAATTTTGTTTAGTGTGATATATTTATTGCTTAGTGGGATGCATCTAATTTTCCACTGGTTTTTGCTGAGAAAGTAATTGGGATAAAACTTAATCTCTTACAACCTGAAGGCTGTGAGCTCTTTCATGACCTGAAGCTATGCTGCTCTGCATGTGGTGCTATTAAAATGATATGTAACCACAAGATCTCATATTCCAGCGAAGCTTTGGTTTTCCAAGATGCGTACTTGGAATAGACAATGTTGCACTTCCATTAGACAGCATACCACGTACTACAGTGGTGTACAACAAGGTCTTTGCATGGTAGAAGTTTGTTTAAAAACAAGAGCAGGAAAATTACTGTTTCAGTCTCCGGGTCTAAAGGTCTGATGTCATCCCACAGAGCTCTCTGGTCCTGATGCCTTCTGCTGTCCCTGTGGCCACCTCACAGCACAAGACAAGACTCCACAGCACACTGGGTTCTTGTAGGTGCTTCACCTAGGAAGGCCCACACCCCATTGATCTGTTTATTGATAAGGAGGGAACATAGCATCTGTGTTTCTGCCCACAGATTCATCTCTCTGAACATTAGTTTGAGATCACACTGACTGGAAAAATTCTGGTTTGAGCTTTTTGGAGCTGCTTTCTGAACTCTAGAACTAAGTGTACCTTGTAATAACACTAAGAGATTAGGAAAAAATGGAAATAAGATATGAGAGGAAATGATGTCTGCCGTATATAGATGAGAAATGGATCAAACTACTGTCACAATTCTGATTCCTAACTATATACAGTTCAATGTATGAATTGTATCTGAACCATATAGGATATGTATATATCTCCTTATAATTCTGTATTCTGGCTCTCTCATTCCTTGTTCTCTCTCTCTCTCTCTCTCTCTCTCTCTCTCTCTC
The DNA here is from genome assembly GCA_036184795.1 of Tokudaia tokunoshimensis. Lineage (NCBI taxonomy): Eukaryota > Metazoa > Chordata > Mammalia > Rodentia > Muridae > Tokudaia > Tokudaia tokunoshimensis. The sequence continues at coordinate 57,628,197 of BTHU01000006.1, forward strand.
TCTCTCTCTCTCTCTCTCTCTCTCTCTCTCTCTCTCCCCCCCCCGTGTGTATGTGTGTGTGCAGCTCTCTGTCTACCTCCCTCTCCTCCCCCCTTACACACACACACACACACACACACACACACACACACACACACTTGTATATTTAATGTTCTGTAGTACTTTACAAAAGATGCTATTCAATCATCTCCAGAATTTGACCTTGAAGTTTTAGAGATAAAGGGGGAGGAAATTGACTTATTTCACTAGGAGTTCTGCTGAAAAGATTATTAAGGGGTTAAGTAGACAAATTTCTAGGTCTATTTTTTTTTTAATTTTCAAAACAAAGTGTACTAGTTGTTTGCATTGCTAACATAGTTGGCTTCATGCAACTTTTGGAGCAAATTTCTTGTTGTACAATTATCTTTCAGCTTAAAGTCATTTTGTGATGGGAACAACCAAAAGAAAAAGCCAGCTGGTGGCAAGCAAAAAATGAGATAGACAGGGTGTTAAGAGGGAGAAAACAATGAAAGTGATTTCATTAATTGTACCAAGGCAAACTCTAAAGAACTGACTTATTTTTCCATATAAATATCTTATAATAACAAATATTTCTATGGTTAAGGGAACCATTGACTGGGGCTTGGCACGAACTTGCTGTTTGAACATATTTCACTGCAGATTAAAATCTGGAAAGAGTCACTAGTGCACATAAGAGCAAGAAGTGCAGAGCTTCTGATTATGGTGGGCATTGCATGGAGCAAACGGAGAGCTTCTGATTATGGTGGGCATTGCATGGAGCAAACGGAGAGCTTCTGATTATGGTGGGCATTGCATGGAGCAAACGAAGAGCTTCTGATTATGGTGGGCATTGCATGGAGCAAACGAAGAGCTTCTGATTATGGTGGGCATTGCATGGAGCAAACGGAGAGCTTCTGATTATGGTGGGCATTGCATGGAGCAAACGGAGAGCTTCTGATTATGGTGGGCATTGCATGGAGCAAACGGAGAGCTTCTGATTATGGTGGGCATTGCATGGAGCAAACGGAGAGCTTCTGATTACGGTGGGCATTGCATGGAGCAAACGGCAGGGGCTGATTTTATTTTATTTTTTTTTCAGTGCAAGCATTTCAATGAGTTGCGTCTCCAGTCCCAGAAACTGCTTTGGTTTGGGGTCTTTTGTGTATGTGTTTATTTCATTTTACCCTTTTATATGCTAGCCATGCTGAAAGGGCTACTCACACAGACTTGAGAACTCCATAACCACACAGATCTCTAAGCCTCAGAGGAGAGCGTCCAGTCAAACATCCAGTTTCTTTGTCTGTAGGATACCAAAGACCTCATTCACTGAGGTTTTCTCTATTTTTTAATGTCAGTAAATTTTCTGAAATTCTTTTAGAAGATATATGTACCAGAAAACATTCATAGGAACACTCAGCATCTTTAGGAACGCAAATGTCTAGAACTGGATCCAAGCTGAAAAGTCCAAGCTCTCTAGCCCCACCAGCAGGTGAGATATCCTGAGGTCACACAGCCTTCCCAACATTCTTCTTTAGATATGTTTTTTGTATCTTCTTAACAAGCAGAGAGCATGTTCTTAAAGTAGGGTGGCCAGATAGAAACTCGGGCTTTAAAAGAAAATCAGTTTAGACCTCAGCATTTTGGAAATTAGATTGTGGTTTTCATATCTTCTGTAGCCAACAAGTTTGCTCTAAAGGTCACCTCTAACCATTTCCTGATCGATAGCAGCTCTACACTGTCCTCACTTCCACTGAACTCATCATTAGTTAAAAGCCCCAGAGTCTTGTGCTTCGTCATGTCCAATGCAAACCCATTATTCCTTGTACCTTTTAGAGTTTACTACTAATGGGAAGCTATTCCAGGAAAGCTTAGTGAGTCAAAACCATTCATTACGACATTATGATTATTGGTCTGTTCTATCTATAAATGTGTTAATGATGAACTTCAGACTGTGTTTACCACAGTTCAATCTTGTCTGTCCTTAATGACCTTGTGTAGAGTGAAGACAAGTTTCAACAAATTACAGGGAAGTGTCCTATTAAATAAAAAGGAAACCAAGACATGTTTCCCCAAGTCAAATAGAATATTTTTGCATCTAATAGTTTTCAAAGTATGCTTGCTATTCCACAGCTCACATAGGATTTAATGGCATGTGTTTATTAGATAAAACGAACTAACAATTAAAAAGTAGTGCAGATAAAACATAATGACTATCATATTTTTTCCTGAAGCATACACAGGAATCATAAGTCTTGGCATTTAAAATGAGCAAGTATTAAAATGCTTGAGGAGCCGCATGTGTGGGAGTGGTCTCTCTCACTCATATTTATGAGTGGCTTTAAATTTTTTCTAGAGAATGAAGACGAGCAAAGTAAAGACACAGCCACATATTTAATGAGGAGGGAGAGAAATGTCTACACTGGCCGGCTGTCTCTGCTCCCCTGAACCTCTGAGCTGTGCAAATGTCCTGTGGAGGTGTTTAGGAGACTCAGTTGAACCAATAACACAAGCAGAGATACAGCACAGAAATATGGCACAGACAACCTAAAGTACAAATACAATCAGAATGTCTTCTGAAACATTCTCATAAACTTGAGCTCTTAAATGTGAAGGTGCTACCTGCCATACTCAGTGTGACCCCCAGTTGTCCCCCTGTCTCCGTGGCTACTGAGTCAGAGCTGCATGCCTTGGATTTGATTTAGACAGGAATTTAGATGGAGGAAGGCACTTCCATCTGTCTCCTTTCCCCACTTACAAATTAAACAGGAAGCACATATGCATGGTATAGAAGACACGAAAGTGTCTGCTTTGTATCCTGCTGGTTTTATTTAACTTTCCTCTCTCTCTAACCCAAGCATTTCTTCCTCTTCTCACACATTCATTTTATGTCAGAAAGAATAACAAGACTAAAGTTTGTTGTAAGTTATTTTGCTGTGTGACTCCTTGAACCCGAAAGTCCGCTGTTAGTAGAAACGACACTTTAGTCAAATTGCTTGCTGTTTTTAATTGATGAATGGTATATATGATGTGGCGTGATCATGTTTCAATCCTGCTTACCTGCACATGGACAAAGCAGGGCCTTCGAAGCATAAACTTCAACCTCGGCCTCTCTTCATGCCTACTGCATCCAAGCTTTAAATGCCACAGGCCAGTATGCCCAAGGGCACAGACCAGCCAGGAGAACGAGTCGTTTACTGAATATCCAGCTCAATTTGAATGGTCAATGAGCAATGAGTTACCAGAAGCATATTTCAAATCTTGCATAAGCTCTTACACTAATATGTTTGGTATCATTTATCAAAAGTTCAACTCTGCGTTCTGTCCTACAAAGACCCTGCGTGCTACTTCAAGCCTTTTTCCCCAGGCTTTCCCTGCCATTTCAGATAATCTATGCCTTCTGGATAAAAAGATTCATCCAGATTGGCTCTCTTCCCCCTTCATGATAGCCTGGCTACCTAGTTTCTATCCCAAATGTAACACAACTGATCTTTTCCACCTTTGTGTTATAACTGTGCCCGGTGTGACTTAAGTCACAAGCTGTGTCTCATTCATGGAGATATTTGAATGTGAAGACGGGAGGTTGAGCTGAGCTTAACTCACCTATACCCTGACATTAGAAACTAGGAGAAACCTGGAGGATGTCGGGTGGGCTGAGGGGCAGCCAGATGAACATTCACAAAGCTGGACTTGAACTGCAGACCTGAAGTCCTCACTGACAGGAGGAGGAGGAGGAAGAAAAGGAAGAGGAAGAGGAAGAAGAGATAGCATTCATTATTCCTGATCAAGAACTTGAAAGTTAAATGAAGTTGTTTATAATACAAAAAATTGCACAAGGTTACCTAAATTGTTACCTTCTAAACCCATGCTTCGGTTAGTTATTTCTGTTCCTTCCCTCCCTCCTTCCCTCCTTCCCCCTCTCTTCCCCTTTTATCTCCCTTCCTTCTCCCCCCTCCTGCCTTTCTTCACTTTCTCCCTCTCTCAAAAAAGAAAAAAAAAGCAGAAAGAACCTCAATTTCACTTTGACTGTTTTAGAATCTGCCCGATTGTTAATAAGCCTGAAATCTCACTATTTACAGGGTAAATTGGTCAGTCAACCTTCCCCAAGATTCTTGACTTGATTTCATGCACCTAGATTCTCTTTCTCAACTGTCAAATGGCACTCCTGATCAGAATGTGTAAGAAGAGCAAAACTGTGCTCCCACAAACCTTCGGGAAAAAGAAAGAGAGAGACAGCTTCTAAAAATTGTTCTCAGTCTCATCCTTCTGGCTCACATTTATCTAAAAATAAAAGGGAAACCAGGCAGAAAAATAAACGAACAGAGAATAACGTGCAGCCTCGTGCCTCTGAGTCAGATAAGGAGATAATTTCTGCACATAGTCCATATTTCATTTTACTTTTCAAAATGCCCTTTCCACCCCCAGCCCTATCGCTAGAATACACATCCATTCCATTAATGAGGAATCTTTTCATGCCTTCTCCTTTTTCATATCGCTTGCAGCGAGACACTAGACTTTCCACTGAGTTCATTCACTTCAGAGCTATTAAAAAGAAAATATAGTCTGGAGACAGCGTGTCTCCAATTGGTTCAGTGCAAGATGAAGAAATAAATTCCCAAGTTTCTAGCTTTTATCTGCCACAGGCTTTCTTTGTAAAAGCTGGGAACATTTCCAAATACCATATTTCAATCTGTGAAATGGGTGAATCATTTCTAAAAATATCCCTTTCACATGTCATTTGTAGAAAAAAGAAAAAGTTCCTTGAAATGCTAATGTTTTGTGATAAACGGTTTTCAGAACATGCCTGCCTGGCTTTGGCTACCAAAGGCTTAATGTTAGTGATGGTTAGATGCAATGAAATAATAAAATCATCATCATCATCATCATCATCCTCACCATCACCAACATCATCATCACCACAGTGGTTCCCATTTCTTTCTCCAGAATGCACATATTCTCATCTTGCTTTCAAACCTGAAGTTACTAAGGAGGGGCTGGGAGCATATCTCAGTGGTAGATCACTACCTTACCACGTGTAAGGTGCTGGGTTTAAACTTCAGCACAAAGGAAAAGAAGGAAGGGAGAAAGAAAGGAGGTGAGAAAGAAGGATGGAGAAAAGATGGACAGAGGGAGGAAAGAATGGAGAGAGAGGAAAAAAATGATAAAGAACGACAGAAAGAGGGAGAAGGGAAGTCTTTACTTTTGTGATTGATTTTTCCCTCTACCGTTTCACCTGGACTATCAGAGATGTGAGTGTAATAATCATGTCAACCTCGTCTGCCCATATCGGAGCACATGACCCGGCATATATGTGCAATGTAGGGAAGAAACTGAAGCAGTTTCCTCGACACAATGTCTGATTTCATCCCCATCTTATATAACACTCCATACACTCAGACTCAGCTTTGGGATCCGTGATGGTGTATGCCAGAAGCCAATGAGCATCCAATGTCTTCTGAGTGTGTACCTCTCAGCCTTGCCTTGCAAGGAAGGTAGATGGCCAATGCAGAAGCACAAATGGGTAATTCTTTGGGTATCATCAAGGAAAAGATGGGTAAAAGGGGAAAGTTTGAATAGAAAAGGGAGATCCAAATGGAGCTGCCAGGTTATGAAGAAATGTTCCTCAGGGAGCCCAGAGCACTTCTAATGTCCCCTGATAGTGTCTTCACTGCAAAGTAAATTATCAAAGGTTGGCAAGATCATCATTTATTGAAAAGAAAACTTACTCAGGTGTGAGGTGATGTTGCTTTGACATTTATCGACACTCTAAGGTGAACAAAATAGCCTTGATCTTCCTGTCCCTATATCATATATGCTTATCCCTACCTTTAAATCTGAATTTGGTAAGACTTTTCTAGGTGGAGTGCTGGTTGTCATTACAACATACGGTGACCTTCTTTTTCTTCAAAATGTCTTATATCAAGATTATCTACAAACAATACCGCCAAGCCATCTACTTTCTCAGTTCAGTGATAACCAGGCTCCTACATCCAGCAACAATGTTCGGTTTGTGCCCTTTCTGCAAGATAGGAGCACATTTCTTCCTCTTGCAGTTGAATATCACAAGCATAACTGAATGAAATGAGAAACCCACAGCATCTGTCTGTCAACATGTAGTAAGACACAGGCCCCCACCAAGAAACCATAGAGAGCAGGGCTTTGAGACCCAGAATCCAAGTGTATTTAAACTCAAGGGCTGTTTCTCTAAGCTCAAACATAGACACACATTCTAAAAGAAAAGGAAAACCAGTTTTTGGAGACAAATACAGTTTTTTCATGCTTTTAACAAAACATGAAAGCATTGTTTTTGCAAGACAACTTAAAACTTCATTTACAGAGAGGACATTCACACAATCGTATGCATTGGAATGACAACAGGAACTCCAGGAAGGTCTTGCCAAACACCAACTTGAGGGTAATGAGAAGCACACGTGCTAGTGCATCCCACGTTGTCAGTAAATATCATGGCTCCATAACTTTACACATTAAATAAATCTGTTCCAATGAATAGATAAATTGATAAAGCTTGATCCTACAAAATTTATTCCCCAACAAAGCATCCTGGGGATCCAATACAGACAAAGATATAGTATAGAGAAGACTCCAGAGCCTACTTGGACACCTTGCCTGTAACAGGGCTATTATTATCACATGAGTGGACCACAAAAACACGACCTCCACCCTAGTCTCAAAGAGGTGATCTAGTGAAAGCCCGGGATCACTCTAAATGAGGAAAAAATATTACTTCACTATACCACTTGAATTTTTTGTAGTAAGCACTCAGAATTTTTACAAAGATATTTCTAACCAGAAAAAAAAGGGTGGCAGAGGAATAGAAAGGAAGCAAGAGAACATAGAAAAACAGGAAGAAAGAGAGGAAAGGAAATGATGAAGGATGCAAAATGAAAGGATATACAGTGCATCAGTAGATTCAACACAGTGGCTTTAACCCTGTGATTCACTGGAGTTCTTCATCGGCTTTGAACACAGGCATCTGAATACGGACACCATCATCATTAGAAGGACCTTGCATCAACATTTGCCGCCGCCTTCTTCTTCTTCTTCTTCTTCTTCTTCTTCTTCTTCTTCTTCTTCTTCTTCTTCTTCTTCATTCTCCTCCTCCTCTTCCTCCTCCTCTTCTTCTTCCTTTAATAACGTCACTTTGGAATGAACACTGGTAAGAGCAAAAAGAACTCCTTACAACTTCAGGAAACAAGATGAGAGGACTCAAAACATTCTGAACTAATGGGAAATGACCATTCTTGACCTCCGTCTCTCTCCTCCAGAGGTCCAGGGCTCTTTGCAGACATAACTAGGGAGATTAGACAGTTTCTCCCATGTTTCCAGGTCAAAAGAGCAAGGCTGGAGTCATTCAGATGTTTACTGAGTGCCTAATAAGCACAAAACATAGTGCTTGGCACTGTGGGGATCCAAAGACAGCAGATATGGATCCTGCCACAGAAAAGAGAAACAAGAAAATTTTACATAAATTAACAGCAAAACAAGAGATTTCAGGAGGTAGTTGCCAGAAACAGACACAGAAACCATGAACTTCCTTGACCGACTGGAATGTATTTCATGTTCACTACTTTATTTAGAAAGTTATTTGTCATCTGAAAAATGCACACATACACAGCCTATTAAAGTTGAAAAACAGAAATTATAAAATGTATGCATTTTAATTGTAGAGATGTTGGTGATTAATAGATTCTATTTATTGGGCATTTTTACTGTTATGGGTATTTTGCTAAGTACTTTGAAAGCATTTTTCTCAATTATTTAAATTGGGTAATGCTCTGGAAAACATCACCATTTTAAATGTGTTATGTTTAAAAGACTTCCAATAATTCAATGGAAGAAAAACTAAAGTAAATCATTTTCGATGTCATACTAATGCCACATCTGCAGCACTATACATGGTACTGGGGAATTAGTACACTCAATACTACACTCAGCTTGTTCTTTTTACATATAGCATTTCTCAGGCCATCTCAGTAAGGCTGGCTAGTGAACGTGATGGTCTTGAGGGAGCTGTACGTGGAAATGAATTGTAAAGAAAACATGCCAGCTCATTATTTTGCAGTAAACTCTTAGTGAATATTTAACATGAGCAAGCCTTTTTCTTTCTGTCAATGTGAATACAGATCTCTGCCTTCCAAGAGTTACTAGGACTAGGTGGCACGACCTTAAAATCTGGGGAAGGAGATATAAACAACAGTGGGCAGGAAGTTCTATTCTGGAGCCAGGCCCAGCACAGGTGACATGGAGGATCAGGTGGAGATTTGTGGGGGTGACCCTGAAATGCTCTCACAGGCTTGTGTGTTCAAACACTTTGTCTCTAGCTCCTGGGTGCTCTTTGAAAAGCTTGGGGAAGCTTTGGGAGGTAGAACCTCCCAGGAGGAAGTGTGTTACCAGGATCAGGCTTAAGACCTTACTAAGTCTGACCCCACTTCCTGTTCACTCTCTGCTTCTTAATTGTGGATGCACTGCATCCAGCCACCCTCCAGCTCCTGCCATGTCTTCCCAGCCTGTTGTTATGTATGTCCTCTCTGCCATGAAGGATTGTACCTCTCTGGTAATGTAACCCACAGTAAATTCTTTCTTGAGTCACTTGTGCCTGGGTATTAAATTGCACCAACAGGAAAAGTAACTGTCACAGGGAGTTTACCCATCCTTGTGGGATCCACGCACAGCTTCATGGATGAGGTCAGAGCTGCTCTGGCTTTATACAGAGTAGCAAAACTTTACCTGGAAAACAATTCGCAGAGATAGGATTTCTCACCAAAAAAGAAAGTCAATGTGGAAGGGCAAAGTTTAAGAGACAAGGCTTCAGTACGAGAAGCCTAACACTTCTAAGTTGGGAAAGACCAATGTGTAATTTCAATTAAGTGTGACCACAGCCTGAAAAACAAACAACCCCTAGAAAGTAGGGCTGGTGAGGGGGCTGAGCAGATAAAGGCACTTGCTAACAACCAAGGTGATCCCCGAAAGGCACAAGAAGCTGAGTGTGGTGCATCTTCAACCCCAGCACTCCTACAGAAAGATGGGGGACAAAGACAGGAGAAGCGCCCAGAAGTTTATGGACCCAGCTAGTTTGGAGTATACTCTGGGACAGACACAAGAGAGAGCTGACTCAACCAGGCAGAAGCAGAGAACCAACTCAGGAAAATTGTCCTCTGACCCTCCCAAGTGTACCATGGCTCATGCATGGCCAGGCTCACACACATGCACACACACACACATACAGAGAGAAAGAGAAAATCACATTTTAAATAATTGTTTGTTAAGAGAATGAGACAAACTAGTTAAGGTGATGAGGGGGGGGAGAAAAGAGGAAATGTACGAACCGTGCTCCTTGCAGAATTGCCTAGTGATTATCCTGTAGATAAGAAAAGGTCCTCAGATGCATCCGGAAGCAGAGATGCAGGCACATGGTCTTCCCTCCCCCACCCCCTGCATCTCCTCACCCAGGACATCTATCTTCCAACTTCTGAAACCCTTGTCTCCTCCCTGCTCCTCTGCCTGCCTCGATGCTACAGAACTAGTCAAACCTTCTGTTTCCTGCCCAGACAAATGTTCAGTCTCCTGCCTATCCTGCTTTGCTTTGCAAGTGTGGTCTTTTACACAAGAAGACTCGAGCCACATAATAGTTAAGGTAAAGTTCTAACTGATGCTGTGACGGGCAAAGGCTTCACTTATTCTCTTATTCAAGCCCCCATCATTCCATGTCTTCAGCTTACATTCTAAGCCCTGTAGTACCCTCTAATTCTGACTTCTTTATGTATTATTTTATTTCTGGAGCTGTGACAAAATGTCCTGGCCAAAAACAACCTAAGAGAGAAAGGAGTTTATTTCAATATACAATTCCAGGTTACAGCCCTTCATTTGAAAGGAAGTCAAGACAGGAAATTCCAACAGCTGATCACAACACACACATACACACACACACACACACACACACACACACACACACACACACGCACAGTCAAAAGCAGAAAGAAATGAATGCATGCGTGTTCACTCGACTGCCTGTGCTCGGCTTGAATTCTTCACTCTCATACAGCCAGGCCTAGAGAGGCCTAGGGAATGGTGCTGCCCACAGTGTGCTGGGTCTCCCACATCCATTAAATTAATTAAGAAAATTAATTTACAGGCCGAGCT